>PVLA01013603.1:0-35870 GCA_004027455.1 Hydrochoerus hydrochaeris
CAGGTCAGGGTGTCCACAGTGCAGGTCAGGGCATCCCCAGTGCAGGTCAGGGCATCCGCAGTGCAGGTCAGGATGTCCACTGCAGGTTGGAGTGTCGACAGTGCAGGTCAGGGTGTCCACTGCAAGTCAGGGTTCCACAGTACAGGTCAGGGTGTCCGCATTGCAGGTCAGGGTGTCTACTACAGATCAGGGTGTCCACAGAACAGGTCAGGGTATCTGAAGTACAGGCCTCACTCCAGGCCTAAAGCAATGGAATCCCTGACCATGGACTAAAACCTCTGAAACCGTGAGCCAAATAAACCCTTTCTCCGCTAAGATAATTTCCACAAGGTGTCCTGCAAAGCTGACCAACACCCAGAAGGAAGATAAGGATCTTCTTGCAGTTTTTGCACAGGTGTCATTTTGACCTCAGTGTGGTCCAGGGGAGGGAGAAACTGGCATCACAGAGCTGTGCCATCCCCAAATGCCAGCAACTCGGGCCTATTCCCTCCAACAGGCCAGTGCCGTCCACCTGGGCCACAAGCCCACCTCTTGCCTTACTCCTCTCTTCCACCTTGAAGATTCTTCGTGCTTGGGTTGACAAGGTCCTGTCTTCATGCAAGTTGATGAAACAGACAAAACACTGAGCAGTCCGTCAGGCAAGGTCCCGAGTCACTCCACCTCACACAGGACATATTTCAGGCCCTAAAGGAAGAAGTGTTTGTTTCCACAAAGGCCTGAGATTTCCCTAAAGATGGGCATAGGCCCACGCTGGGTGCCGATCCAGCCAATTTAACCACGTGGGCCTGAGGGCGCAGGTTTGGCCTCTGTCCCTTTGCACATGGAGACCAGACCCCTGAGCTGTGTCCCTTTGCAGTTCAGCCCCTGACCCCGTAGGAACAGGGATGTCCTGACGAGCAGGTCCAGGCACAGCTCAGACAATGTGTGAGAAGCGCTCTCCAAGCCCCTCCTTCAGGGTCACAGCTGTCTGCACAGGAGAAAGAGAAGTGGTCTCAGCTCTGCCCGGGCCCAGGGAAGACAGCTGTGCCCACACCCATCCAGGGCACGCAGTCATTGTGGCCAGATCCCTCGGACCAAGCACAAGCCGAGCTACACGGGCCAGAATCGAGGAGTGACAAGACCCAGCAGGAGCAGAACTGGGCCATGGGCAGGAGCCACGCGGCCTGGAAAGAGGACAGTGTGCTGATCACTCTCCCCAGGTCCTTCTAATCTGAAGCAGATTCGAACCCAGGACAGTGATCAGTGTGGATGCTACCTTCACACATATCATTCTTGCCATGTGGTTCCTTCAGATAAAGGAGAATCATCCTGTCTGCCCCACACAGGGACACACGAGGTGGACACAAACTCCTGCTGTGCACAGCATTCACGATGAGGTCACAAACCTCCGTCAGGTTGCACGAACAGTAAACCCTCTCACCCACACTGCAAAGCTTATACAATTTACTCGCATAGGCACAGACGGGCTCGGATTCACTGCTCAGCGAGGCAAGGGCTCCAGACTTCAGTCTCTGCCACCACAGTTCCAGCAAAAATATTCGGCATGGGAGCCAGCATCCACAGGGACAGATTGGCAGGATGTGAGAACAAAGAAATAGAATTAATTTGCGTCATTTGGTTATTTGGCTCAGGAAAAATTAAAGCATCATTGTAAGAAAATATATTGGTGATTGCAGTAATTTAACCAGGGTTTCTAAGCCTGGACTCTGGGACCACACGAATGGAGGCGCATGTGCAGTGTGACCAGGACAGAAGTCATGGGTTTCACTGAACATGGAGGGCTTCTCAGGATCTAGTGGCACTGCCTTCTGGGCACGGGAGGACTCCTGGCACCCAGAAAGCTGATTCGCAGTGACAGTGGCAGAGTTCTGATCAAACTCTGGTCTCGTACTTCCCAGGGTGGTCTTCAGTGGCATCATCACTTTTGGGGAGCTGGGGCTCTGTGCAAAGTCAGGCACACCTCCCTATCTGTGGCGCCCCGTAAGAATCCAGATAAACCCCACTGGCCAGAGGCAGCACACACAGCAACCAAATCAGTCCCTAAGTGAGCCTCTCCGTCTAACTTCAGCGCTCCCCAGCACTCGGGGATTCTTGAGAGGCTGAGGGGTCAGGGGCGTCACTCACCCTCCGAGGTGTCTCTGAGGCTATGCGCAGGCGTGCTCCCACACTGCGCCGGCACACGGGAGCTGCACTGCATGCCCGGCACCCTGAGCACAGCTCGCTTCCAGTTGTCCACGTCTGAACACTGAAGGTTCCTCCTCCCCGTGGCGCCACAGCTCCCGGGAAGCACCAGGGATACAAAGCGAGAGCCCTTGCTCCACCGTCACCACCAGGGAAGTCAACAGTGGCAGCACAGCTGAGCACACACAGGATGGGCAAGCGGACATGGGGGAGTGGACACAGGACAGGTGAGTGGACACAGGACGGGTGAGCAGACACAGGACAAGTGAGTGGACACAGGATGGGTGAGTGGACACAGGACAGGTGAGTGGACACAGGACGGGTGAGCAGACACAGGACAAGTGAGTGGACACAGGATGGGTGAGTAGACACAGGACAGGTGAGTGGACACAGGACAGGTGAGTGGACACAGGACGGGTGAGCAGACACAGGACAAGTGAGTGGACACAAGATGGATGAGTGGACACAGGACAGGTGAGTGGACACAGGACGGGTGAGTAGACACAGGACGGGTGAGTGGACACAGGACAGGTGAGTGGACACAGGACGGATGAGCGGACACAGGACAGGTGAGTGGACAGGTGAGTGGACACAGGACGGATGAGCGGACACAGGACAGGTAAGTGGACACAGGACGGGTGAGTGGACAAGTGAGTGGACACAGGATGAATGAGTGGACACGGGACAGGTGAGTGGACACAGGATGGGTGAGTGGACAGGCGAGTGGACGTGGGATGGGGGGGCGGACAGGCAAGCTGACACTCCTCATCCTGTCCCTGTCCATACCTCAGGAGCTCCACACACTTTCCCCCTCTGATGAAATTACTGCAGGTCAGGTGTCTTTGGGACCCAGTCGGGAGCTGGGGCCCTCCCTTCATTCCACGGGCTGCCACTGTCCCCGAGGCCCCAGCGCAGCCTCCTGAGACCCTTTCCCTCCTGCCCCCAAGGTGTAACTGTTCAAGCATGTGAATCTTACCCCAGCGGGTTGCTAAACGTCCAGAATAGCAGTAAAATAAACTCACTCCCTGACCGTAGCCACCATAGCAGCTGTTTGCCCTGCTGAGCTGGAGACCAGGAAAGCGCTGAGCACCCCCGTGAGGTCCCCGCTCGTCTGCAGGAGAGACAGTGTCCACTCCCACTTCACAGAGGGAACCCGGTCACTTGCTACATAGAAATCCTGAGCTCAGAGAGGGCCGGAAGGTGACGCACATTCAGACTCCTGCTCCTCAGCGCTCAGCTTCTCTTCAGTGTAAAAGGCAGCTGCTTCCAGGCTGGGCAGGGCATGGGTGCACTGTGATTGCTGGGAGCTATAGAAGGCAGCCTCCGGCCACGGGAGACTTCAGGTAGCCGCAAGTCCACATTTAGCCCCACTGCTTACTGAGCATTTGCTGTGTGCCCAACCAAGCCTGCTCACAGTTTTTATTTTAAGGATGACTTTGTATTCCAGGTTTTGGAGACAGAAGCATTCAAAAGTTAAATGACTTCCCAAGGGCAACCTCAGGGTGTGGACTCCCCTGATCCCCACTTTCCACAGTCCCTGTGGGGCCAGCTGTGGAGTCCCAGTGTCCTGTCCCCACCACCCCCACCCCTGATCGTGTGCACAGCCAACCAGCAGGGCCAAAGCACCATCTACACCAAGAGTTTTTCCTTTGGGGGCTTGGTCTCAGCACTGCACCCAGCTACTTCACCCACCCTGGGACACACCCCAGATACACTTGCTGGGTAGATGCCCAGCTCTCAGGACCTCAGGGTGGCCACCCTAGGAGGAGGCGCGGAGAGCGAAGGAGCAGATCTGGTGTCTTCCTGGTGACTGTTCAGTGACAGGGCTGCAGTAGGGACAGAAAGGCCCTGGATTATGATGCTGGGTCATTCTATGGTCTAAACACTCTCCTCACAGCTGCCCTGGGCCACCGGTGGGGAGGCGGTAAGAGATGACCGCAGTTGGCTCTGGGCGCAGGTGTCAGCCAGACCCGACCCAACCCAGCTCATAGCTTCCGAGTGTCAGCTGGGGGCAAACCGCTGAGAGCATGTGCCTACAGATTCCCTCTTCTGCAAAGTGGACAAGGTCCCGCTGCCAGAAACTACGACATGACAGGGGCACTCGAGGGAACAGGTGTCTCTCCCACTTCCTGTGGGAGCTGGTCCCATAGAAGGAGGCCACGCCCACGCCTCTGGATGCCACCAGAAAGAATGTGCCAGGGGGGCTGCAGCCCTGGCCACAGCTGTAGGCTGAGTGGGGACCCATCCCCTCCTATTCCTCTGTTCTAGGCCCAGAGCCATCTCCAGGTGGAGCTCAGCCCCTGCCGCCCCATGAGGGAGACGCGCTGCAGAGAAGAGATGGTAAGGGACATGGCCGGGTCTGCCTCGTGTAGCCAGACTGGCCGGGCTCAAGGCACAGAGAAGCTGTACTGGCTTCCTCGCAGGGGAGCAGTGCACTGCCCAGGCCCTTCCTGCCCCGCCCAGGGAAAGCCGAGGGGCACCAGGGTTTCGGAGCCTCCTCCTCTGTCACCCCCCTGTGACCCCAGGGAGGGGGCCATTCTCCGAATTCCCTGCTGTGAGGTAGATGCCAGATTACATTATATTATTACCCAAAACAAGGCACAGGGCTCCGGCCAAAGTCACCCTACCCGGCTCTGTCCCCAGCTTCACTCCACCTGGGTCACTTCAAATGAGTCCGGGCTGTTCGAAAATAAAAAAGAAAGGGAAAAGCAGACCCGGCTGCAGCTGCTCGCCCTCCCGATAGCCCCTGCCACTCCTGCACACACAGTCACCCACCACACAACAAAGGTGGTTTAAAGCCTCAGGGAAGATTCCAGACGCGTCCCCTGCGTGTCCGGAAGACAGATCCCGACACGACACGCACTGAGGGGCACCACGCTGCTGGGTGAGTGGCTTCCTCCCTCTGGCACTGTCCTTTTGAGAGGAAAATGCATTTTGAGGTCATAGAAGTCAGCCCCATTTCTTCGCGGTAAGGACCTTTGCGGTTAAAACAAGGTACATTATTTCAAAGCGCTGAGCACCTTAAACAGGACGTTAAATTACTCTCGCCCTGCGGAGGAGCCGGGGAGGGCGGCTCTTCTGTCTTTCCCTTCCCCACAGCACCAGGAATCACCGAAGCCTTTGGCCCATGTGTAGAGACCTGTCCCCCAGAAAGGACAGGCTGGGTTGGCAGGGGTTAAGCTTCATTTTGTAGGGGACCCAGGAGCACCAAGTCCCAGTTTTGTTAAGCATAGTCAGGGCCGTGTTGAGCATTGAGGACCCAGCGCAGGAACTGACCTCCTTCCGAATTTCCTAAGAGCCCTTTTAATTGCCACCCAGTGTGACAAGGGGAATAGGCAATCTGCACACTGAAAATACTTCCAGAATGTCGAGTCAAGAAACCTAAATAGAATAGATGGCCCTTGGCACAGAGAACCAACGTGGCAGCCAGAGGAAATGGGATTGTGACCTGGCTGGGGTGGAGGAGGCTGTGGGGGACCCCAGGACGGGTCTCAGGGCCTCTCTGTCTGCTGAGGTGCAGCCCCAGAGCCCAGCAAGTTCTAGATGCCCAAAGAATTCAAAGTGAATTGCATGGAATTGGCTAATTTAAAAAGCCCTTTGGACCCCATGTGTGCAGACACAGGAAGGGTTTAGGCAGTGGGGGCAGCGGCTGCTCTGCGCACAGGCGGACATTTATCCCCACAGCCAGGCAGGACAAAGTTCCCAGACCTTCACATTGTTCGGGGTCAAGGTCACCGGAGATGCACTTTCAGAGAGGTCTGGTCATTAACCCTCCAAAACTCTGGCTAGCAAGCCCTTTCCTTACCAGCAAGGCACATAGACCTATGCAAATTAGATGGAAAAGCTAATTTTAAAAATCTTATTTCAACTACTCTAAAAGGACAATTAAAGAATAAAACAGTGGCAGTGTGTCACAGCTTTGGGATGGCCGAAAAGGAGGCTGGGTGACTGAGGTCGGGAGCTCCTTGTGTGGCACCAGTGCCATGCTGAGAGAGTTGAGCTGCCTTGCGGACAGCGTGGGGCCCATTGAGAGAGGTGTGGTCAGCTGTGTCTTGTAAGGGATGTGGAGGGAGAAGCCTGAACACCTGAGGAAGTCATGGCACAAACGACAAAGACAGGAGCCGAGCAGACCCTGACCACTGGGCACCTGAGATCAGCAGGGCCAGGTGGGCGCTGCCGAGCCAGGGGTGCTTCATGGCGCAGGACTGAAGGAGGCCCTGGACAGGCTCCACACTGAGAAAAGAGCGGAAGCCAGGCAGGAGGGCTTCACCTCTGCAATGAGGAGAGCGGAAAGGCAAAGGCGATGGACCTCTACACAGAGCAGTCGGAGCGGGGGTGCAAGAGGCCCCAGGGAGGCTGTGGCACAGGACGAGTCAGAGAGGGTGGCGAAGGAGCGGCCTACGTGGCGCCACATGGCCAGGGAAGGAGACGGGGTGAAGAGCTGTAATGTGGGGAGTGATGGCGGAAGTTGGATCCTGCCTTTGGGGTGTCGAGCGCCACGGTTTGGCCCTGAGGTGAGGGCTTGGACCCAGCCTATACCACTACTGAGAGGTGGGGAAATTTAAGGGAGGAGAGCCTGGAGGGAGGAAGTGTCTGGGACTCCGTCTCTTCCTCTTCCTCTTTCTTCCTCACTTCTGGACCATGAGGTAAATTGGCCTCCTCTGCCACCCACTCTCACCAGGATGTGGGTGCCCAAAGCCACAGGGTCACTTAGTAATCAACTGAAGTCTCCCAGACGGTTGGTCGAAAGAACCTCCCTCTTTTTTATTACAGCATGTTTTGTTTCAGCAGCAGAAAGTGGACTAGGACAGTGAGCAGAGGACAGTGCTGCAGGCTCCCCAGTCCCTTCACCCCGGCACGCAGACAGCCCTGCTTTACACAGCACACAGTGGACAGATACTGGCCACACCCATGCTGTCCTCTGACCACCCGAGGGCTGAGGGTACCAGGGTCTTGGGACTCCCGAGCCCTGACCGGTAAAACCCCAGCCTGCAGGATGCTCTGGGCAGGAAGCTCTGCCCAGTCCCTTGGGAAGGTCAGCAGGGGACAGCAAAGTCAACTAAAGTCATCTCCTGCACCCCGAGGCTGAGGAAACTGTGTGTCTGTGTGGCCCAGAGTAAGCCAAAAGAGGCATGGCACAGCAGGGATCAGAGAAGGGACAGGAAGAGCGAAGCTGCTCAGGCTAGGGGGACCGCGAGGGCAGTGCCAGCCGGCTGTTCTCGAGGGCAAGTCTGGTAAGTCGCACCATAAAACATCATAATCACTATGCACAGCAAGCATGGACCAATTACAGTAAAAATTAATAGTTTACAAAACCCTGTGGAAAAAGAGAAAGTGGCTTGTGTGGAATTAGAGGAATGCAGGAGTGAAAGACAAGTTGAAAACTGCAGAGGGTTTCTGTGAAATGAGTCTCCGGAATTGAACGCAGGGCCAGGCGAAGGTCTGTTCTCTCAGCTTCCCATAAGCAGAGCTGAAACACAAGGTCCTGCCTGTGAGCAGGAGAGTGAGGCGGGTGGAGGCTGCAGGAGGGCAGGGCGGTTGGGTCCAGGCTCAGCTGGGCACTGGGAGCGAGACGCCAGGGAGGTGGGCAGGCTGGAGGGGTGTCAGGAGGCTGCAGCCGTGCTGCCCAGGACAAGGACGGGGCTACATGCGGCTGGGAGCACAGGAGTGCCACGGAGGGCAGCGAGCAGAGGCAACTGAACGGCGCCTTGTGTATCACCGGGTGAGCACAGGCACTCCCTGCAGGGCTGATGGTCGGTCCGGTCGCAGGAAGGCTGGGATTTATTTAGCCAGGGTAATGGTGGGAGACTGAACGATTACAAACCCAGGAGGCAAGCTCCTTATACAGTGCTCCTCTCTCGCAGCAAACAGTCTCTGACCTCTGCATCTGCACGGAGCCCCGCTCCTCTGACCTGACGAGAGGTCGATGCGCTTCTTCATGTCCCTTCCACGGCCCGAGGAAACCATGCGCAGTTTGGTTCGGGTTTGTTGTTTACCAAGGGATGTTTTTCACCCAGGGATTACTTTATTAAAGAGCAAAAAATTAAAGTAATGAGTTAAAATCCCACTGGTTGGCAAGGCAACTGGAAGCAATCAATGGCATCTGAAAGCTGCCTCTCCTGGCTGCGAGTGCCCTGCTGGGACCCGGGCAGCCCTGCAGAGAGGAGGTGTGGACAGACGCCCGCCCATCCGCCCGTGTGAGCTCATCGCAGACCCGGGCAAGCGAGTGCACAGCTGTTGCGGCTCCTTTGAAACTGGCAGCTGTGATCCTTAAGGAGTCAGTGAGTGGCGGTGGGGAGCAAAAGTGGCTAAGCCGCTCTGATCTTTAGACTTGAGCAGAAGCCGATCTGCGAGCCGGGCCCAGCCCACCCGTGCAAGGGGAACTGCACAAGGCGAGCCACACCCAGCCTGCACTGATTTTAGACTAAAGCACAGGCCACACACACACTTCTGCTTCCTCCTCTCCTTGGGATTGCGACAACTTCCACTGTAATGCCTTGTCTCCCCTTCCGAGTCTACCACAGTGGGTTGGTTAAGCACCCATGACTTTGGAGGAGGAAATTCATGCACTGGTGCCAGCACCCAGCTCAACATGGAGGAAAGCCCACCAGCTACAAGGGCCCCGGCTCTGCTCAGAACCACAGTGCACTGTCCTGTGGCCTGGAGTTGAGGGGTGCCTGGTGCTTAGAACAAAGAAGACCCCTAAAATGCATTTTTTTGACCTTTGTTTTTCATGAAAGGACTGCTCTCAATAGCTAGGATCTGTCCTCTAACAAAACCTGTTCCCAGCACTCCCACCACGCAGCACGCGAGGGCGAGGGCGGCTGGATGTCAGTCACACACCCCCAGTGTGCCCCGCTCTGTGCTCCGAGTGACTGTATCCATCGTCATCTCCACCTCATGCGCTTATACTTTCATTCTTTCATTTCCAAACCTCTGACTCCGTGTCACTGCAGGTGCTGGTGTTTGGACAGTCTCAAGCCTTATTCCTGACACCTTGGGGATGCAGCCTATGAGAGGAGGCATATTTTTTTAAAGCTCACCCTGAGTGAATCTGACCCAAAGCGAGGCCCAGAAACTCCGTTCTTGCGACCAAGAGCAGAGATCTCAAATTCTCAGTTTTACTAACATCTTCAGCTTCACAAAGCATTTTTGTTGGGATGTTCCTAACTGATGCTCACCACAGGCCTGCGAGAAACACAGAGCAAAGAGCACCAACCCCGTTCTGCAGGCAAAGAAATGGAGCCCGGAGAGGCAAGTGTCCGCTGGAATTCACGCATCCAGAGCCATGCTCCCAGCTCCTGGGCCGAGGCCAGCTCCTGGCTGGTGTCTCAGGCTGGGATGAACAGGAAGGGAGAGGAAGAGGCAGCCCCTTCCCTGCGGAAATCTGCGTGTCTCCTCTCTTCTCCTGCGCTTGGTCTCCAAGGGTTCCTCCTCCACCTCCCTTTCCCAGCCAGGTAGCTGGAGCTCAGGAAGCCTCCAGCGGGGTATTCCAGCTCCTTCATTTCCAGACACTCAGTTCTGTCCTCCCACCTCCATTTCAAAGAATCCATTGTCTTTTGAGCTTTTGTGTTAGACTTTCCTAAGCCTCTCTTTACATCTTTTTTGCTTTCATGTTTTCTTAAATGAGACATTTGCTAAGGGGTGAATGCCGAGTTACCCAAAGGTGAGGTGGGTGAGGGAAGAGCTGTGACCATTCCCAAATCGCAGCCCATCTTGGACTGACCAAAGGATACTTCCAGCTTGAGGAGCCTGGGCACTTAATTAAGGGTTGGCAGTGGAAAATGGAAGGCCCTCGGGATCGCAGCACAGCGCTATTGTTGAGAACCAAAAATGATTACTTGAAAGCAGAAATAACTTCCTTGCATCTGTCTAAAGCCCTGTTGATTTACAACCACAAGGCACTTTGCTCTAGCTAACAATTCCTGCTCGGTTCCTTCAGGCTGTTTAACTAATGTTCTCACTCTCCTTAGAGCTCTCCGGGCAACCAAATCAAAGCACAATTTATCATTCTTTCATCTGACAAAGCCAAGCAAATTTGGAAGGGAAAATTACTAATAAAGGACGAAGGATTTGAAAGAAAATGTATTGTTTCATTTCAGTGAATTGGAACAAAGAAATTTAATCATTATATTAAATCAAAGGAATGTAAATCGTGTTATTGACATTCATAAATTGCTAGCAACATGTGACTTTGACGTGAAGGCATCTTGGTAGGCAGAGAGGGAGGAACATATTCTGGGAGTGACTAGCCCTGGGACACAGGATGAGGAGTTCTGTTCCTAGTTCTCTTTGCCTTTCTCTCCTAAGCCATGTCCAACTCAGTCCCAGGCTGGCTCCCAGCCACGGACGGCACTGCAGTCTGATGGCCAGGGACGGAGGTGACCCTAGGTGGACGGAGGTGGCCCAAGCACTCCAGAGCAAGTTCAAGGCCGTTTCTGCTTCTCACTGATGATGCTGGGTCACAAGCTTCATTCTGCCATCTGGCATCAGCTAATCATTTTCCTAATTTTCTGAAAAAGTCTGAAGAGATCTAGGAAAGGCATGGGCTATAGTCAACAATAACATTTTTTAAATTTCAAATTCACCGCAGGATTCTGTAACGGGATGAGTTACACTGAGCTAAAGAGACAGATCCCTGAGGGTGGGGAGACCGAGGAGGTGCTGGCTGAAGGACACAAAACCTCGGTTACACAGAAGGAAAAGTCCAAGACGGCAATAGCACATCATATGAAAAGAGTAAATTTTAAATGTTCTCACCACAAAAAAGATAATGTGAAAGGTGATACATATGCTAATTAACTTGATATTGCCATTCACAAAACACACCTGTATAAAATATCATATTGCCCATAACCAATATCTACAAATTTTAATTTCATTTGTTGATTGAGAAAGAGATCACCCGTATGACCTTTAGCAACCCCTCATAACTCAGTAACGGCAGCACTTTTTCTTCTTCGTTCTGGCAACTTCCACCAATTCCACACGCTCATGAGACGTCAGAGTGAGTTTGGAGGAATGACCTTCCATCACAAGCACACCGCCTGCCCGCCTCCTTCCCCCGATCAGGTGGGCAGCTGAGGTGTTAAGGCAGCGGTCATCCTCCGGGACCACTCCCAGGCCCAGCGCAGTAGCCTGGAGTCTCACCCCGAGGCTGAGGAAGCGTCCATCTCGAGCCCCGGAAGCGCAGGTCAGCTGAACACGGAGCTGTGCGGAAGCGGGAAGCTGGGTTGGAGGGTGACAGCCCTCATGCTGTGACAGAGAGTGCAGTGAAGATGGAGGTGACCAGCATCCTCTGACTGTCCCTGCTGTGTCTGACACTATCCTCTGATCTAATGGCCTCCGCAGCCTTCGGGAACGTGTCCTCGGGACTGACAGCCTCCAACCCTGAGCCGCAGGCTGAGGACAGAGGAGCCGGAGCTGGGGAGACGCACTTGCTGGGCATCGTAGTGTAAGACACTCGCCCTCTGAGGCTCCATCAAAAACTTGGTGAAGGTGATTTGTCTTCATCAAACTTACTTTGTGATGGCAGAAAGTCGGCCGGACCACTGGTCGGGCTCAAGGTTGTATTTCTCCTCCGTGTCAGTCAGCACGTTCCTGTGCGTGCAGTGCTGCTGTAGGGTGCAACTTCCGAGCCTGCACCCTGCCAACCCAGGTGAGCAGAGAATCCAGCTGGCAGCCTACGATGCCGAGCACAGGGAAACAGTGCTTCCCTCTTACCCTGGAGCCCGCTCCCCAGAGCCAGACCCAGGCCTCCCCTGCAGGAAAACTGTCCGTAAGCTGGCACCTGTGTCGTGTGGCTCAGACTTGGACCATATTTAAATGCCCAGCTCCTCTGCTTCTACCAGTTTAAGATTCTAAAATAGCATGTTTAAAATAAAAGCAGATTTAGACCAGAACTTTCCTTACTAGTATTTTACTCATCTTATCTATGACCAAACCTCAGAATGAACTTAGCAGTGGACATCCTCAAATAGAAGGGCACGATCAGTCAGCCCAAGGATGACTGTGCTGTGCCCACGGTCAGGGGACAGAACACAGTGAATCAGGCCTTGCTCTTCTCCTCGACACTTTCAACAACCACACACACGTAGAGAGTGTCTCTGCTTACACCTGTGTTACATGTACAGCTTTGTAAGAGAGTTGATTTAAACAAAAGAGCCCTTGAGCAGAGAATACGCAAAAGCTGAGACCAAGAGCACAGAAGGAACTCACACAGTTCACACACCTAGTAAAGGACACCTGGAGCCGAAGCCCAGGATCTAACCAGGCACTTCCCTGATACTGACAGGAGAGGAGGGGCGTGTCAGTGGGTCTGTAATGTAGCTGGCCTGGAATTCTTTTGCGTTTTCTTTTTCTTTGCCATTTCTATCAGTCCCCAAAGTGTCCATCTGGGGAGGAGAGATACAGCATATTAGTGACCAGACACAAGAAGGTCCATGATGTAATGAATTTTTCCTTCCCAAAGATGGGCAACTCAGTCATGAGCTAGACAATTACCTGCTAAAGTTCAGTATGGTTCCAGAGAAATGGAATATGACTTTTACGGTGATTCAAATGCTATGGAGTAGACAAATACTGAACAGTATATCTAATAAGACACACAGAGGTGACCAGGAGAACCTTACCTTCTTTATTACCCAAAAGGAGGAGGGTAAGTGGGCCAAGACGCATGCTCCATCCTCAATAGGTGAAAAACAAGAAACAGAAAACAGACGGAATTAAAATCCCAAGGACAAATGCGCAGTGCTGTTTTTAGTCTCCATTTTAGTAACGTATTTTAAAATGTCAGCTATGATACCAAGTATGCATCATTTATAATGGAAAATAAACAATGAAATGAGACACAGGAAGTAGTACTCCGAGATTCTGTTTAAAATGATGTGTCCCGACCAGCACAGGGCAATGGCTTGCATGTGGGGTAGAGGATTCATTTGAGAAGCAAACACAGCGGACGGTATCTTTGATACATGGTGTGAGGGTCTGATCTGAAATGTCTCTCGAAGTCCTGTGTAGTAGAGACTTGGTCATCAGCCTGGTGCTTTGGAAAGTAAGCGCCTTTGAGAGGCTGGCCCAGTGGGAGGAAGCGAGGTCACTGTGGGTGTGGCCTTGGCAGGGACGCCGATGCCACGCCCCTTCCTTCCTTCCAGTCTCTTCACCTCTCAGGCAGCATCATGTAAGCAGTTTCCTCACTTCAGGCCCCTGGGGAACTGTGCTGTCCTTGGCCAGGGCAGAGGGGCCAATGACCATGGACTGAAACCTCTGCAACCCTGAGTCAAAGTAAACCTTTCTTTCTCTACAGTTCTTTCTGTTAGGCTTTTGTCATGGTGATAGACATCTGAGAGACACACAGGAGGAGGTTTTAAAAATAACAAAATATGAATTGGGAGGAATGAAGAGAAAACTAGAAGATGTACCTTGTCAGGAATATGTTACCTGACAGATTAACTTCCTTCTAGAAAGAGAAACAGGAGTCTTATAAGAGGATGGAGGGATGATACGTGGATTTTTAAAACTGAGGAGTGGCAGCAGCACACAGAAACAGAAAACAAATGTGGGACTGAGAAAGCCACATGAGAACAAGGCAAGCATCCAGGTCAGGGACCGAGGTCCGGGACAGTAACGCCCAGCCTCCACAGAAGCTTTCCACTCTGGTCCCCGTCCCCACCCTGCACAGGGAGATAATTCTGACCTTCGTGGAAAGCACATCTGTGTGACTCTCCCGATGTGCCCTCATGTAGACGTTTCTTAGATACCAAACAAATTACCCTACATGGAATAAATTTATTCTCTGTGGTTTTCAAGTCCAGAAATCCAAAATCAAGGTGTTGGCAGAGCTGGATCCTCTGGAGGCCTTTGGGGGATCCGCCCGCACCCTCTTCCCACCTTGGGTGACAGCTGGTGCTCCTGCCTGGCACCCCTCGGCCCGTGGCTGCTCTCCAGTCAGTGCCTCCATCTCCACATGGCCTTTTCTGCTGCATCCGGGTCTGAGCACGTCCTCTCCTTTCTCACAAGGACGTCACTCATTAATTTAGGGTTCACCCTAAATCTACACCAGTCTCGCCCTCAAATCCTTCACTAGGACTGCAGAGACCCGGTGTGGTAAAGCCTGTTGTGTCTAGCAGTTCTCATGAGTGCATATGTGGATAAAGTGGTACCTCAGTTCGTGAACTTAATTCTTTCCACGATTCTGCTCACAAACCAAACTGGATAAGAACCAAATCAAATGTTCCTATAAGGTCAACCATGAGCCTAATCACTGAACTTGATTCGGTTCTGGTCCAATTTGGTTTGTGACCAGAATTGTGAAAGAAGTTCATGGACCAGGGTCCTATGTGTACCTTTTTAGGGATTACTACCCATCCGTCAGACCACATGTAGGCCCTTAATCTCAGTGGCTTATTACCACCTTTTATTATTTTATATTTCTATATCTTCTAAGTCTTTTTTAATTTACAGGTCTCACTTTTCCCCTTCTTCTCTCTACAGTGTGTATTAAGCATTGAGGGTCATCAAACCTGCAGTTTCCCACAATCTAAGGGAAACTAACTGCACATCGAATGCTTCCTTCTTGCTTAGGCTTCAGGTGCCTCCTCCAAACCCTCTTTTCTGGGAGCCCTGGCCTTGAGCCCTGTTGTTGGCTGTCCAGTCCAGCTGTAATAAGAAACCAACCTTGTGGGTCAGGGTAGCAACAGTCCTCCCACCCCTGACATTCAACCACCCCATGCTGTGTTCCTGGAAAGTCCATGTAGTGGAAACTCAATCCTCCAATCCATGTGCAAATGGTATTGGGGTCCTTGGGAGGGGGTTAGGATTCAATGAGGCCGGGGAATGGGACTCCCAAGATGACACTGGAGCTCTGTAAGAAAAGCAAGAGACACTGTTGTTTTCCTTGTGATGGTTGATACACTGTATCAACTGGAGAAGTTTAAAAGTTTAATGAAGGGACTCAGCAGGGGCCAGGGGCCTCACTTTGTAAACATCCTCGGCCTGTGCAAGAGGAGGGCACTGAGATGGTGTGAGTGCCACACCTGCCCTGCGTGGGGGTAACTAGCTTACAATAAAAGGATGGAAAAGAGACTTGCTCCCCCAACCCTGCTTTGTTTTTGGCTTTTGTTGCTTTTGCTGTCTTCTGCCATCTTGAACTGTTGCCCCTGTGCCATGCCACCCTGCTTTGGAGCTAGATGATTACAGACTGAAACCGCCACAAACTGCAAGCTAAAGAAACGTTTCCTCCCTTAATTTTGGGTGTCAGGTATTTTGACTCAGCAATGAAAGAAAAGTAACCAACACACCCGTCATGCCCTCCAGCATGTGACCACACTGTACAGTGGTGAGCAGATGGCGACTGAGCCGTGAGCTGCCCAAATGTCTCTTCCTCGTAAGCCACCTGGGCTCGTGTATTTTGTTATAGCAACAGAAAATGAATGGAAACATCGGCAGCAGCTGACCACACTTCTCGTCCTCCACTTTTGAGACCTAGTCCTTCTGCCCAGTCTTCAGTAAAAAGCTCATGAGGTCGCCTTAGCGAGAACCCCCTTCCCCGGAAGTGTCTCGGGAATGTTCCCCGCGGGCCCACTCCTCACTATTCCTGCTTGTCCTTGTTTTCAGAATCCAGCTCTTCTGCAACAGTTTCTGAATATAACAGTTTTACTGTTCTAACTTGCACCCGCTCTGGTTTTCTTTGAAAACTCACAATGCAATTTAGCAAATTCCTCTAAATTTTCCAAGAAAGGGGCAGCTGAACCTAGCAAATGAGTCAGACTCAGGTTCCATTCCTCCCAAAGCTGTAGGCGATGGTGGTGTTTTTGTCCTGGCAGTCCCACTGTGTCTGCTGGTTTCACCAGGGTGCATTGCTGAGCCCAGCTGGCCGTTAGGTGGGAGGAGCCTCATGCAGGTCCCTTGGTTGACACTTTCTGAACCTGTGTGTCTCTTCTGACCCTCAGCTGCCTGCAGTTCCTCACACACCAAGCCATCCAGGACCAGGTAGGGAGAACTGTGTGAGCAACTGCGCCCCGCCAACTGCAGAGCTGGACCTCACTGCCAGCCAGAGGGACTGCAGTTCCGGGCACTTGTGGATGATGAGCAAGTTGGACTCTGGTCCTGGAGCTCAGGGCTGTGGTGGTTTAAAGGTGATAGCTCCTGGCATCAAGATCGCGTCCTGTGTTGGCTCTGAAGGCTTCTTTCAGACTCATCATCACGAGACCAAACTGTTAGATTGAGAACTGGTTTGGGGATTTTTTTGGGTTGCCTCTTATTTGAAATGTTGAGTTTCTGATTGTTGCGATGTAAACACAGTGCAATGCTAAGAGTGCAAGTACCCAGGTGAAATCCAGGCCCCAGCTCCAAACCCAGCCCTAGGCAAGGTGCAACCTCTGTCCGCCTTCTTCTCTTCCTCTGAGCAGTGAAGGCAGCCACACTCTGCCTTCGGAGCTGAGCAGACTAACTTAGGTGGGTGCGGTGGCCCACACCTCCAGCCCCTGCTCCAGCGGGAAGCAGATGCTGGAAGGTTTCTTGAGCCCAGGAGCTACTGGCTACCCTCAGCAGCCAAGTGAGAACCCATCTCCAGAAATATGTATATATGAAGTATAATAGATAGATAGATAGATAGATAGATAGATAGATAGATAGATAGAGGGAGAGAGAGAGAGAAGGGAGCCTGGTCAGTCCTGGAATGTAAGTTGTAACAACAGTAATCACGATGCTACCAGCACCACTATTATTACTCACACCTGCTGCACAGTGTCTTTGAGGTCATGGTCACCTGTCCCCAAATTTGTTGTGAACTAGATGGTGCTTTATTGGAGCACAAGGAACCCAGTATATGAGGGGAGGACTCATCGTTGCTACTTAGGGCTCAGTCCCTCGGAAAGCCACATGCCCTCTCCCCTCTTCTGCACCAGGTGTGGTCTTTGGCGATTTCCTCAAAGAACAAATGGGCAGCACAGAACAGAAGTCACTGCCCCAAACACTGCAGCCGCAGAGAAGTCTTGACTCTGATGAATGTACGAGCCATAGTTTATAGACGTGCACAACCCTACATCATGTATTTGCCCATTTATACCCACTGGTCTTAGTGCTGCATCCAGCCATGATATGAAAGTAAAGCACAGGTGAAGCACAGAGCATACACGCCCAGCAGCACCCAGATGCCGCCTCCCCTCCCCTCCCTTCCCCTCCTCTCCCCTCCCCTCCCCTCCCCTCCCCCCTGGTGGGCAGAGAGCAGGCTGCAAGAGGATTTCTCACAGGCTTGAAACTGAGCCATGTCCTTGGTTATAGCTCCCTTGCAGTCTAGCTGATTCACCCTCCTCTCCCACTCCATGAATCCAACATCCCAGTTGGTTTACAGCTTCTGCCTCTTAAGAGAGCTCCCACGTCCAGGCTGCCCTTGTGGGCCTGCCTTTCCCTTGCTCATCGGGAGCCAGAACCAGCTCAGGTGAGACCTGCGGACCAGGAATTGGCCATCAGGCACACAGACCGAGTCTCGATCAGTCAGGGCAGGATCGAGCTGGGGGAGCTCTCCCTGCCCTCCTCGGAGTCCCGTGGTGAGCAGGCGGAGGGCAGAGCCCTGCAGGCCTCTTTGGTTCTGACAGCCCAAGGTCCTTGCCGACCTGCTGTGCAGCCTGGGCCTCCGCGTCCTCCAGAAGGAGCCAGGAGCAGCCAGGCCTCTGGAGATACCTGGTTCTGGGGTCTCTTACCTACTGCCCACGGCACTTATCTACTGCCCACCGCACTTGTACTCTCTCCTGGCTGATTTTCTCTGTTGTCGCCTGTAAGCAAACCAGCAGCGCTGTGCAGAAGGACCTGGTGAGAAATGTGTCTTCCCTGAAGCTATGCTTGGTGCACGACCCCCCTCAGCCCATTGAGCAGGCCGTGGGCTCAAGCTGAGATTCGATCCCCATAACCCCACCTGCCCTGGCAAAATACACCCAAGTCCTCAGCACCAGACCCTCAGGGAAGACGTCCTATGCTAGAGGCTGTGCAAGAGATGACAAGGGGGAGGCTGCCGCCAGCCGTGCTGGCAGTACCGGGTGCCATGCACCTGGCTCAGGGCAGCCACAGTGCTGTAAGTGCGGGCACGCGATCACCAAGGGGTGCTGCCAGGCACAGAGAAGCCTTGTGCGAGGGCCAGGCCGGTGCACCCCACATCGCCCTTCCCCTCCCTTGGGGCAGACAAGACAGCTCATGTTTCTTGCCCAAGTCACAGCCAGGGGCGGAAGCAGGTGCCTCTCCCACAGGCACACAGACGGCACACAACCTGCAGACTGCTGGCCCTCCGCCTGGCAGCACTGGGTCAGGGGCTGTCCCCAGCAGCGGGTCTTTGTCAGTCCACAGCTCAGGCTGAAGTCGGTGGGATGAGGCGACTGCGTTCCAGCCAGCTCCAGCCAGGCACAAATTCCTCTCCAAGGGGGCAGCCTGCGGCCAAAGCCAAGCAAACACCAGATGCCTAACAGACTTGCCCATAGAATAGGGACTTGGCTGTGTGTCGCCACTTTCGTTAGGACGGCTGTTACTTTCTCAGCTTTCCCGTAGTGGAGAAAAACCTGCTTTCAATTTCCTAAGAATATTCCTAAGTGCACTTCTCAAGACAGTTCTGAGGGGGTGGAAAAGCTTACAGGAAACAGAACTGTGATATCGTCATTTAAACAGCACAGCCAAAGGGGGGTATCTCAGCGGTTCCTCTCTCAGACGTGGCCCCCAGGCCCAGGGGCAGCTCTCCTGCCCAACCCCCACGCAGCCGACCCCCCCCCAGGGAAGTACAGGTCCCCCCTCCGTCTGACCAGCCGCCCAGCATGGCCTGCAGCACCCAGAACACAGGGTTGCCCTGGGTGCCCATGGACTTTCACTCCCTGGAGCTGATGCCCAAATGTGCCAAAGTTTAGTATGTTTGCCTCCAACCCTGATCATGATGGCTGTATTCCTTACTATAATTACCTGATTTAATATGAAGCACATTTAAAGTATTTGAGGAAAAATAGGTTGTCTCTGTGAAAGTGACAGTAAGTGTTTGGTGAAGAACAAATATCAGTGCTAAATATTCACCACCCGGTAGAAATAAAACATGAACTGCAAAGACACCGACAAAATTAACTTTAATAACCTATTATATGTGACCTAGTACTGTATACCTAAATTATTATTTCAGCACATAATCATACACAATGAGATTCTATGGTTTGTTTTTTTTTTTTTTCTTCTGGGTAAGCTTTAGAAATCCAGCGTGCATTTTACACTTCTGGCCTGGCTCACTACTACATTCTGATCACATTTCAAGGGCTCAGCAACCAAGTGTGGCCGGCAGTTATTACACTGGACAGAGTAAGGCTGAAAGCCTGCATTTCAATTAATAGAGACAATTACTATGAGCGTGAGGAATTTTAATAGATTGTGACTGTACTCCGATTGCATTCTGTTTGTAAGTTCCTCTTCCATGTTGAAATTCAAATTGGAAATCTTTAATTATTCATCAAGAGTATGATTAATGCAAGAAAGAAAACCAAGAATGTCAATCAGTGAACCCAAACTTAAAGACAAGTCATTGGTTCCACATTTTAAAATGTTGGCAAATGAATATAGGCTTCGAGTTAAATGGTTCATGCTACACAAATCATTCTTAAAGTAATTACTGGGGTTAATCTAATTTTTTTGATTAACCAAAAAATCCTGTGGCAATGACATTGGATGAAAGGTTCTAATGTCCTTGGAGAGCCTTGAAGCTGATTAATTCCAGTTGAACTCAGCATGTTTGTTGGATATCTATCTTCTGTTCTTCTTGTTACTGACCTCAAGGATTACAGATTATTAAGGAGCAAGAGACAACTAATAAAAGCAATTTTGAGAGAAAAAAATGACCAAAAAAGACCAAAGTTTAGAGAGACTGTGTGCTTGGTAGATCAGGAAGCTATCACACGCGCGCGCGCGCGCACACACACACACACACACACACACACGGAGAGGGGGGGAGAGAGACAGACAGACAGAGAGAAAAAGAGCCTTTGAGAGAAGCCTGAAGGTTGCTTAGATTTTCCATCCCAGAGATGGGAAAAGGAGGGAGGTTCTCAGGCAGAGATTCATGGTTCCCCCATCAGCAGTTTTCCCCTGAGGTTACCAGGACCTATATCACATGGACGAAGAGCTGACACACTGCCCTGCGAGGGAAGTGGGGCTCTAACTGACCCCACGCCCATGCTCTGGAGAAGCTGGGGCCCCGGGCAGGAGGGAGCCAGGGGCCCAGGTTCAGGATGAACCTGAGA
This sequence comes from Hydrochoerus hydrochaeris, assembly GCA_004027455.1. Taxonomy (NCBI): domain Eukaryota; kingdom Metazoa; phylum Chordata; class Mammalia; order Rodentia; family Hydrochaeridae; genus Hydrochoerus; species Hydrochoerus hydrochaeris. The sequence continues at coordinate 20,439 of PVLA01013603.1, forward strand.
GCAACGGGAAAGAGGCGCAGGCTTGGGCCGAACCCGCCAGCAGCGGGTCCTGCAGGAAGTGGTGTGGGATGTGGCTGCAGCCACTGCGTGTGTCGCACCGAGCAGGACAGCTGGGACGGTGAGTGGGGGTCATGGAGCTGAAGGATTACAGAAATGCTTTTCGCATGGACAATCAACCCATCAGGACACCAGCTTCCCCACTGAAGCCATCACCTGGCTCCGCCTTCATACCCACGTCCACACCCCAGGACCCCGGCTTCCACGGAGCTTCTTTCCCTCCCATCCCACACGAGCCGTGGTGCATGGAGCACAGGGCACAGTGGCCAAACCCTCCGCCATCATTAACTCCCAGCCATGGCAGGACACGTGTCCCCTATCCTCCTCATGGCACAGCCAGCTGTCACCCAGCAACCACAGCCACAGATGTAGCCAGACATGAGTTTCTCTTGGGAGCTGCATGCCTGTGTGTACACACACTCCTGTGTGCACTTTATGCCTCCTGGGCGCACACAGTGCGTGTTAGGCTGTGTGCACACACATAGGCAGGCTGTTTTGAACTGCATGCCTGTACATGCACACACACACACACACTCATGCAACTCATGCAGTACATGTATGTGAGCCACAGGATACTGTGAGCTGAGCACTTGTGTGTGCACACACACATGCACGCAGTTCACTGTAAGTCGTGTGGCAGTGTGCACACACACACACGGTACAGTATGAATTAAATATGATCCTCTCGGAAAAAATGTGTTCATTTCCAGGACAAGAGTTTTCTCACACCTGTTAAGGTTGTAAAGGAAATTTTAAATCTTACAACGTGACAGTATATAAGAGCAGGAAAGGCAGGCCTGGCCCACTTAGACTCAGTTAGCCTTGAGAGTCTAGTGCCAGCTGCAACTTGTAACATCTTGTGGAGCTGACTTGCTTCAAGGACAGACTGGCTCTGTCTAAGGCAATGATTGATTCTTCCTGCTCACCGAAGTCCCTGGTCTTCAGAAACCCCCTTCGTCCCAGCACAACTGTGCCTGAAAACATATGCCCAGCCTATGTAACCAATTATAAAATAACCTGCTATCAGCCTTTTGTACTTCCTACTTAGAACATGTATAAATGTCTGTTAAACCCCCAAGACAGGGCTGATGATTAGGAACTCAGCTTCCCCAGCCTGCTAGCATAATAAAGAGTTGCCTTCCAACTCCTGCATGTCTTCCATTTGATCTGACCCTGGTTTTTTCACAAGTTGAAGCTATTAAATTGTTCATGGAGCAGCAAAACCCCAGCCCCCAATCCCTCGCTCACATGGAAAGGGCTCGACTACCACAAGTCCTACAGCTCCCTTCAATTCTTCGTGATTTGCTTCATCATGAGAAGTTCCCTCAGGTTCAGAGGGCAAACAGGTAGACCTTCCCAGGGGAGCAGTGGGATAGCAGAAATGGGTGTTCCTCCTTCCAGACCAGCTTAGCCTCCTGAGAGTGTCTGACACTGTGTGCTACTGGTCCTCCCTTCTCATTAGAGTAGGTAATGGAGCAGGGTCTGTCCCTGGCGAGGTCTCTGCATAGGAGTGGGCCACACCCAAAGCAAGATCCTGTCAGCGGAAGAGTGATGTCCGCCACGTCCTTGCACCTCCATTCTGACCATCCTGCATGCCTGGCTGGCTGCTCACCCTCCCTTCCTGTGGCCTCGCTGGGGTCCTCGCTGTTAAACTTGCTGTGTGAGCTCATAGCTGAACAGCATGTACACACATCTGGGATTGTATTCCTTAGAAAACACCACCTCTGTCCATGACATTTGCCAGAGTCTCCCTGGTGGTCACTGACAGCCTTGTTAAAACACTGCTGGGGTTGACACAGGGACGAGCTGTGTCCATCTCATCCCCACACCTGTGGGGTCACGTCAGTGACTGGAAGTCAGCCCTGGTGACAGTATTTACACCATGGTGATTGGCAGGTGCCACACACTAGGGATCCCAGCTTCCCAGCATGAACTGCACCAGAGCACCTTACAGGGGAGACACAGCACTTAAAGGTCTTGATTCTGTGGGCCACCACAGAATCCTGGTCGATTCTACTCCCTCAGCAACGTGATGTTCGGTAATTGGGCCACACACACACGCACACATTGCTCAACTCACTGGAACAAGTGGTTCACATTGCGTACTCAATGTCTACCTCATCTGACACACAGAGTATGACAAATACCAGCTGGTTAGAGGAGCACACGCAGACACCTTTCACATCTATTATCATGCATACACATGTGCATGCGCGTGTGCGCACACACATCCCTGAGACTGAGTCCACGGGAGAGAGATCTTCATAAAAAACCCTTCAGTAAAAAAAAAGGGCGATTTTCTTTCCTATGATAGGATATTTACTTGGCTTATTGCCAATGGCCTGAAGTTCCTGGAGAAGTGAGTATTAACAGCTGGCAGGATCAGAAGCTATTTAAATACTGCAGAGAAGCGTGTGATGGTGCTTTTAAGTGTCACCATCCTCTTAGCAGAAAGGCTAATCTCTGAGATGCAAGTCCCCGAAACAAATCTTCCAAACCCTCGTGGTATATTCCTAAGCACAGTGGGCGCCGTGGCTCCTTGCCCACTTCCCATGGAACGTCCCTGCCTCTCCAGCCCCTGATCAGGCTGCTTGTCACCTTCCCTGCAGCTCAAAGGGTCAGCTAGGCCACCTCTGTAGTCCCTCTGTGGCATCTAGCACTGCTCTGCTCTCCTGCATCTGCTGGGGCATCCATTGGCTGCGCCCCGTCCACTCTGGCTTCCCTCCAGCCCACCCACTCCTTCTCCCCATCTGCTCTTCCTGACCTTTGACCCCCTAGTACACTCCAACATCCCCACCGCTCCTGGGATTGCCAGATCCTGGCACACGGAAAGTACATGCATGAATACAAATCCCATAGTCACAGATAGCCAAATGCAAACTCACAAGTACACATATGTGCGTGCCCACAGACGTGAGCACACTGGTGATACACTGGTGATCTCACTCCTAGCTCACAGCCTGTCCCCAAGACCACAGGCTGTCTTCACCTCAATGCTGGTTGTTGCCTGTAGGGGTAAACCGTGCCCCAGTTCCAGACGAGCCTCCTTCTAATCTGGCAGGTGGGCAGCTCCTCCCTTTGGCTCTCTCTATGCCTTTCCCAACACTCCTCCGTCAGGTCCCGTGGCTTCTTGTCTCTTGCTCGTAAGCAAATGCAGAGGCCTCACTGCATGTGTGGCTTCTCCAGACCCCAAGCCCCTGCTGGCTTCTGCCTAGAAACTGCACTCAGTTTCTGGATGAGGCCCTGGGACCCTCATGCACACTGGGGTCCTTCTAGAAGCACCTGTGCCTGCTCACACCTCTGACCTTGCACACTCAGTGCCCAAGGGTCCAGCTGAGAAGGGCTACCCACTCTTCCCTCTTTTCACTTCTGGCCACACTTCCAGACCGGCCACTTGTGTGAGCCTTGAGTGGCGCTCACTGAGCTCCCACACAGAGCCCCGCTCTCGTCTATGCTGCCAGATTCCTTCCTGCTCACGCCCGGCCTTTTTCACTCTGCACAGAAGCTCTGCACAAGGCCTTTCACAACCGCTCACACCTGACACATCCAGGAAGCTGCTTAGCGCACAGGGTTCCCGGTCACTGCAGAGCTGGAGACTGGACCTGCAGCTCCCCGGAGGCCTGGGTAGGCCTTCACATCTGGCCACTGCTAACCTTTCTAACCCAGCACCTGCCATGGACTGCACCCCAGGTGTCGAATGCCCTCTGCCTGCAGTCCCTCCGCCCAGCTGCCATGGGGGCTCACCAAGGCCTGGCCCAAGATGCAGTGGGTCTGCTCACATCCAGTTCCTGTCCTCAGAACTCATTCTTCAGGACAGGGCATCTCCGTGAGTCAGGGGGCTGTCTCAGGACCTGGATCCTTTGGGACCCAGCATTGCTCTCCTATTGGTGCATATCTGCAACACAGACTCACATTCATCTAGGAGAATTGGTATATACAGAGTCCACCCAAAAATGTACACCCTTCAGGAAAAGAAAACTAATATGATGTTTTGTCAACAGATGGTGTTACACTCGTATGGGGGACCTAGAGGCTGCCGTCTGTCACGGAAGATTCACTACGCTGCGGGCCGTGAGCGAAGAAACTGGAAATGTGTGTGCGGCTATGTCTATGGCCACAGTTACCTGAGCAGCAGTTTGCGGTTCTAATTACTGTCTGTAAGCTTGTGACCACTGCTCTGAGGCCTCTTCTCACTGCAGAGGCCAAAAGTAACTTGTTTTAATCTCACGAAGTCTCGGTAAATTTAGTATTAAAATATTTATATAAATTTTCTTTTTCCTGAAGTATGTATACATTTTTGGCTCTCTGCCTGTCTCTCTCTCTCTCTCTCTCTCTCTCTCCATGGACATAGATACAGATATTTGTATCTTGATCTTTTTTTTCATTCCCCTCCCTGTATCACTCTCTCTCCCTTCTCCTGATCCCCTCCCCCATCTTCAAATATTCTGCTCCTGTTTCCTACCATTTCTACTTTATTTAACCCTTCAGTTCATTTATATTTGGGGTTTCTCATATGAGACAAACCATTTGATATTTAATATTTGATGTCTGACTTACTTCATTTAACACTGTGATCTCATGATCTATCCATTTTCCTATAAATAACTAAAATTCACCCTTCTTTGTGGTGCAATAACGCTCCATTCTGCATAAATACCACATTCCCTTTATCCTTCACCTGCTGATGGGCATCTAGGCTGCTTCCCTTTCGGCCACTGTGAACTGTGCTACTGTAGACACAGGTATGCCTGTTGGCGCAGCGTACGACTTTAACTCTCAGGAAAATATCCAGAAGGGGAACAGCTGGGTCAAGAGCAAAAGCTAAGCAGGGTATGCACCCAGGGTGCTGGGTTGTAGAATGCATGCAGGAAGGAGAGAAGGACAGTATCTAGGGAAACCTGAGAATAAAATCCGCTCAGAGGCCAAAGGGCCAGGTGAGCACAAGTCAGGATGAGGGGCCGGAGTGGAGGGGCACGGGGGGAGGCCTAATGGTGACAAGATCCACCGAGGAGAAGCTGGACGTGCCTGAAGTCCCGCTCAAATGCTTAGAAATATAGCCAGCGTCACCTTGGGGTGCCCAGAGGACCCCAAAGCCCCCACGTCGACCCTGAGGGCTGCCAGGAGGCACACAGGCAGCCCCAGTGAGGGGGCGCTCAGTGTCACTCACATGCACACAAGAGGGGCCCTGTTGGTTTGGGAACATGGTGCCACACGGAGCCTCGAAATCCTGTAGGGCAAGGGCAGCAGTGACAGGAGCTGGCCACACAGCAGGGGTCCTGGGTGTCCTGGGCGAAGCAGAATCCTGCAAGCAGGCGGCGGGGAAGGAGCTGGCCAGGGCACGCCCTGGTAGGTGCCAATCACCAGGAAGGAGAAGCAGCCAAGCTCAGATACCCTGAGCCGTGTGTAGAAGCTGCCCCGAGAAGTGCTGGCCGCTGGCCTGAAGAACATTTCACGTGGTGCAGTCAAGAAACACAGTGAGTGGTTCCATTTTTAGAAATTATTGTAGTGCAGGAATCACAGCCCCCAGCCCCCTCGAAGCCCTCCCCTCACTCTGAGCACACTCATCCCTCCATCCTGGCCACTTCCTGCAGCAGCTCTGGAGTCCTCGTTCCTGAGTGTCTTCAGTAGCACTGTCCTGACTGCTGCTGTGCATTTCCCTTTCAGGGTCACTTTTACTCTGGGGAAGAGACAGGAGCTGCACAGCACCAGGTCTGCTGGGTACGGTGGCTGCAGACACAGTGTCGCGTGTTGACGCGCCTCCGATGGTACTCAGGGGCAGCAGTCGCTGTGCCAGAAAATGCTCAGGAAAGAGGACTCCAGAGCTGCTTCCCAAAGAGGCGAGAGTGACAGGGTGAGGTGTCCGAAGCCGGGGAGGATTTTGACGGGGATGAATGGCAGTGTCTTTCACTGTGATCGTCTTTTCAATTTACACACTCACTGTGTTTCAGTCACACTGCAGTTTCTCCCGTAAAGTCTGCTCCTGACTGCACGGATGGACCTCCAGGGTGACAGTGGCCTGTACCACGGCAAACACAGATTCTCTGTGGGCCAGGCTAAGCCTGGAGCAGGGAGCCCCAAAGCTCTGCACATCCCCAGGAATGCAGGGAGCTGCTGAGAACCCCATCAACTCCACTGCCGGGGGCGTTCCTGGGCTCCAGGGCTCGGAGGAAGCCCTGTCTCTCCACGCCCCTGGCCCTCCTGGACTCAGTTAGTTTCCTCTCTCGGGAAGAGTGCTCTGCAGTGTTCCGGCCCGGCCCATGCAGCATGTGAAATACAGGAAGTGGAGGTCCCAGAGGCTGGATTGCTGCTAAGCACCCAGCAATCGACCCCCTCGCTGGTGATCAATCTGGTCCCCATATCGGAAGGACCAGGAGCCGTTCTCAGCACCCCCAGCCACCTGGCTCAGACCAGCTCTCTCAGTCTCATGCTCGCCCTCTGTGGGTGAGGTGGCTCCGCTGAGCTGGGAGCAGAGAACATGGAACAAGCCATTTTCTGACAGCTGAGTACTAGGCTGACTCCTGGCGGATTCACCACAGACTGCTCCTGGGGTGGTGCCACGTTCCGTGTAGCCTGGAGGCTGTGTGTGGTGTGCAGGTGACAGGACATGCTGTTGACTGTGAGGTGACACCTTCAGTGACAGCCTGGCTCCAGGCTCACCTCCCCCAGATCGCACAGCTTCCTCCTCCACTGAGGGACCCTGAGCTACATGCACACCTGAGATCCCAGCCAAGTGGCCCTTGGGTCAGCTCACAGCTCCAGCCCTGAGGCTGCAGACTGGCACCTGGCAGGCCCATCCTCCTGCAGGCTTCTGCCCACGTTGGCTCCAGGCCTGCCCTGGGGGGTCTCACAGGGGCACCCCTCACACCTCCAGCCTTGCTCCACTGTGCTCCTCCCTCCTAGTCTAGCCTGCTCATGAAATTGTGTGGGTTAACTGATAGATGACAGATAGATAGACAGATGACAGATAATAAAAACATACTTAGCTTCTGTGGATTTGTTTTTAGTCTACGCCCACATACTACGAGCTCCTTGCTGGCCGCAGCTCTCCCCAGCAGCTAGGACAGTGCTCAGCAAACGCCTGCCTGAGGAGTGAGTGTGCTCGGAGCTTCTCTCCCGACTGTGGCCCCAGTCACGAACCTCACCGTCGGCCCGGACATGCTGGGCGCTCAAGCCTATCTCACAAGCTAAACTCTGCTAAGTACTCAGCCCACATCCAGCACCTGGAGTTAACTGCCTGAGTCTGCTCTCCTCCTTTGCTCTTTCCAGTGCCACCCCATCCCCCTGGCACTGCCCTGTCACCCACTGCAATGACACCCCGGCTACCACTGCATCCTGTCTGGAACGGATGGCCATGTGCCTTCTCTGTGGCTGACACTACCGCACCCTGAGGTTCCCGGAAGCTCTTTCACAGCCCTGCCCTCCAGGTGTGGTGAGGTTCCCAGTGTGATAGAGTGACGTAAAATACACGTTAGTCCCGAGGGCTCACAGAGCACTTGTGAATAAAGTGATGTAGAGAGTTTTGATTTCTAGGACACGGAAAAGCAGAATATTAGTGCTTTACAAGGTCATGTGACAGAGCAGCGGCCTTTGAGTCAAAGAGCAGATGAGGCCAGGTGTGGCGGTGCATTGTACAATCCCAGCTCTCTCCAGAGACCGAGGCCAGAGGACCCCAGGAGAGAGCCCCTCCCAGGCAGCTAAGTGACCTGGCCAGACCCTGTCTCAAAAGTTTGGGCATGAAGGCCCAGGGCTCCGCCCCAGCACCACACACACAACGCCGAGCTCCCAGCCTGGGAATGTTCTCAGCTGGGGAGAAGCCCCCAGCCTTGCTCACCTGAGACCCGGTCCCGCCTCGGGCCTTCTGCCCATCAGTCCTGGGACACATGGCTGGGTGACACAGGTCATGCTTTGTAAGCTCCTGCAGCTCCCAGCTCCCCACAACGGAGGCCACAGAGCACATCACCCCAAGTTTTTATCTGATAGTTTTACATTTAAACCTCTGTGGTTGTTGTTGTCAGTACATGTTTGCAGTACAGAATATTTATATTCCAAATAACTTCATTGAGATGTATTCAAAGACCATGCAATTCATCTGCTTAACTTTACCAAACTTAAAAAGTATACTCACTCAAAGAGTAAGGGACCCAGTGGTGTGTGGCACACTGTCTCCGTTGTCATACAACACACGTAACACAATGTGCCATTTTCAGCCATTGTCTGCATTCACGACGAAGCATCCAGAACCTTAGACTGGGCAAACTTACTCATCACTCTGAAGAGAAACTCTGTAACCCTTAAACAATAGCTCCCCGTTCCGCCCTTTCCCCAGCCCTCTGTAACTCTAACTTCTCTCTCTTTCTGTCAATTCGACTACTTTAGGTGCCTCATATACATGAATCATAGGTGCGTGTGTGTCTGTGTGTGTGTCTCTGTGTGTGTCTGTGTCTGTGTGTGTATCTGTGTGTGTGTCTCTGTGTGTGTTTACTTGGATTATTTCATCTGCTGTGTTTCCAAGGTTCATTCATTCATGTTTATTCAGGTCTTCAGAACTTCATTCTTTTTCAGGACTGAATACTATTCCATCATGTTATAAACTACATTTTGTTTTTCTTCTCACCTGTCGATGGACACCTGCACTGACCCTATTTCTGACTATTCTGAACAAGGCTGCAGTGAACATTGGTGTCAAGTGCCTGCTTGAGTCTCTGCCCTCCATTGCTTTGCATGAAGTCAGGAGCAGAACTGTTAGTTCACCCGTTAACACTGGGTTTAGCCAGTAGAGGAACCCCAAACTGCTTCCCAGCAGCCCCCCAGTTTCCCACTCCTGTCGCACTGTATGGAAGCTCGATGTCTTCATTTCTCACCAGTGTTTGTTACTAACCGCTTTTTCAGTGACAGCCACCCTGCGAGTGTGAACCCCATGCCATCTCAGGGTGTCTCGATGTGGGATTTGCCCTTTTATATCATGTGAATTTAAAAGCTAAAATGGCGAACGCAAAGACAAGAACAAGAAAACAAGGAAAATCTCTTTGACACTGGGTTGGACAAAATATCTCAACAAGGGCAGTAAAAGCACAAACTGAGGAAGAAAATGCGGGTGAAAGGACGCCGGAGGGCAAGAGTGCCCCGGACCGCCCGAGCGCGGAGCCCAGCCGCCCCTCCCCGGCTCCCCAGGGGAGACACTTTCAAGCATGTTTCTTTTCTCTGTCACAATCAGACGCCCTTTTGAAACCAATGACACTGCAGGCTGGAAGGGACGGGGGGGGGGGGGGGGGCGGGCACCCGAATCAGCAAGGTCCCCCTCCGAGACGCCGGCTGCCTCCCCAAACACTGAAAGGAACCGCAGACCAAGGAAAGGCAGGTTGCGCCTCTGGGTGTGGGAAGCGCCTCTGCCGCCCGCCCACTGCCTGCGGCAATAAGCTCCGCTGGCTCACTGACTCGGGAGGGACAGCGCTTGCCAGGAAATTGAGGACAGGCGGGGATTTTCCCAGCCGCCCCCCATGCTCTGCGGAGATTAGGCCTTTATCGCTGGCTCACACACACGACAACTTCGTATTAAGCTGTAATTTTTAGGGCAGAACAAACCAGAACTGGTCCCCCGCTCGGATGCTGTAAGATGAAGCAGCCGAGTCCTAACAGGGCTCCGAACCCAGCAGGCGGGCGCGGCAGAACCCGTAAGGCCAGGCTCCCTGGCACCTGCCCTGAGTGGAGGGGTGACAGGGATCAGAGCTCTCTGGGAAGGTGGGAAGTAGGGACGACCAAGACAGCGCCCCCTGAAATGGGCAGGCCAGGAGCTTAGGACACAGCGGGGTCAGGAATCCAGCTGGGCAGGCCTCGGGTGGGCGGGAGTCAGAGAGGGTGACGGGCCCCAGGCCCCACAGGCCAGGCCACGGGGACAGGGCAGGCCCAGCCAGCTGCCACAAAATAACACGATGGCTTGTCGGGCTCCTGCTGAGTGCCACCGGGTCAGAGCGCCTGTAGGTGCCCGAGGTTCCTGACCCCACTCAGTCCTCGTAACTACAGGAGACGATGGCTGCGACTCTGCAACCTGCAGGTGAGGCCATGCCCAGTTGGGGAAGTCAGGTCTCCAGGGAGCAAAGGAGTGGTGATGGGAACTCGGCCCATGCAACCCCAGGCCCTGGCTGCTGACCCCGGGGACCTCACCCCACCCCCCAATGTGTTCACCCGCACTCGTGCCCAGACAATCAGCTGACCGTGCATCATGGCCCTGCAGGGCAGGAAAGGGTCCTCAGCACCCCGCTCCCGCACAGCATGCGAGCCGACAGGTGGATGGCGAGCACGCCTGGATGACTGGGTGCTACTGGACAAGGTCATGGTGGAGGGTCATGACCACCACTCACCCATGTGGCCCTCTCAGTGATAGCTGGCTGCCTGACCGGATTCCTACCCCCAGAGACACTGTTTAGTGCTAAAATGAAGTGGGCTCTAATGGGTAGTTAGCAGCTCTAACTACCCGTGAGCCACTGGGAGCTCCCAGACCAGTGTCAAGGTTTGGAAGCCAACTGGAAAGATCACTGCCTTTTGTCTCTACAATCAGCCTTTTTCCAAGCAAGAGAGAAAGCTCATGGTAGAGGCGGCCTCTGTCCGGAGCAGGAGCACCGACCAAGCGGCAGGCACTGTGAGGAGGGTGAGGGCAGGGCTCACCTCTGCCCCCGGAGTGCCATCAGAGGGACCATATCAATGCCAGACAACATGGTACGGGCTCAGTCGCAGTCCACGTCTGACAGGGCGGAGCCTAGAGGAGTGTCAACGGCGTCTCCCTGGGGAAAGCGAGGCCTGGGACAGGCTTTCTAGGGTGGGCAGCAGCCGTGTGAGTGGGGAGCAGGGGAGTGCGACATGGGGGCAGGGTGAGCCACAGCATGCAGCAGAGGAGCTTGAAACATGGCAGGATGGCAGGTGCCGGAACCTGGCAGCCTTGGTGTCACTGAGGAATCAGAACAGAGGCGTCACGCTGTCCGCACTCCTGTAGACCTTGCTGTATTTCACACATGTTGAGCGATCTTCCCAGGCACAGCCAGGTGGCTTCTCAGAGCTGCTGGAGTCCTGGGCCTCCAAATGTCACCTCTCCAGCACAAGCCACCTGGTGTGTCTGCTCCTACAGCTGCTGTGGGAGGCGTTGGCCCTGGGGAAAGCTGCTGGGGAGAAAGACCAGGTGATGTTCTGATCGGCTTTCCATCACCACAACAAAACCTTCGGAGAAAGATTTCTTCCGCCTCTATGTGGTTCTAGAGGCCCCGTGCACAATAAGACAGAAGCAGGGCTGTTAGGCCCGGATGTGCCAAGTGTGACAAAATGTTCACCTCATGGCCAGGAAGCAGAAGAGGAGGAGGAAGGACTGAGTCCCACAAAGCCCTCCATGGCACGTCCAATGGCCTCATCCCCCTGGGGCCACTTCCTATCAGTCCCCACCTCCCACCGGGACCGTGCTGGGGAGAAAGCCACGAACACGGGCAGATGTGTTCCTGAAACTGAGCTGGCGCAAGCGCCTCCTGGCGCTTAGCTCCAGAATGTTCCCTGAAGCTTCACATGCAGCAGGCAGGCTTTTGGAGGGTGGCAGGATCGTGGGGCGCTGTGCTCCTCCAGGGGTTCCTAGCTGATGTTCTGTCAGGAGGTAGGACAGGGTCCGTGGGCAGGACCTGCAGGATGCCCTGTCCCTGACTCCTTCTCGCTCTGCTTCCAGCCACCATGAGGCGAGCAGCTCTCCTCTGTGGGCCTCCTCCATGCAGCGCCACCTCGGTGCCTCCTGCGTGGACTGTAGCAGCGTGCCCGGGCAAACCTGCCCTTCTTTAATCTGTGAGTGTTGGGTATTTTGCCCAGCAAAGAAAAATGACTAATGCAACAATTCTTTGGACAAAATGAAGCACAGACTACACTATCTTTTAAAATAAATTGCTTTTACCAGTTATTTTTATGTAATATTAATACAAATGGAAGGTATTCTTTTGGGGAAATGAATAAAATCAGATAATCAGAATAAATGGAATGAATAAGCCACAGAGAATGTGGTCTGAGAAACCAGCCATCTGTGAGTCCCCAAAAGCTGTTTTCAGACCAAAAACTCTTCTCCCATCTCACCACAGAGTAGCTGGGGTCCAGCAGAATTAGCATTTCAAGTTGACACTGCTGTCAATCAAGTAAAAACAAACCAAAAATTACACTGCATTCCTATAAAATGTTACTAACAATTCTACGGATGTTTCCGAATTCACATGAGGGACAAAAGGCAGTCACACTCACTGAGATCCAGGAGGACAAGAAGACCCAGAGGAATCAGTGTGGTCTGATTTTCCTTCTATAGCTCTTTTCACACACACTGCATCACATACGGTTTTACCGGATTAAAATTTCCACAGTAATGACAGTACGTGAGACAAATCACGAAAATCTGTGGGTGTAGAGGGAAGGTGTTTTGATGACTTAATTAAGCCAATCATGAGGCTGATACTTAAGCCAATCATGAGACTGATAATTAAGACAGAAAGGCAGGGCTGTGAAGCAGAGGGTCCAACAGCAGTCAGGTGAGATCCAAAGGAGAGATGAGGCTGGGGCCCCCAGCCAGGCAAGGTTTTGCTGGGTGACAATCAGCTTCCAGGTGTCGGTCAACTTCCTGAACTGTGACAAAATACCAGAGATAATCAGCTTATAAAGAGAAAAGGCTTATTGTGGCTCATATAGATAAAGACCTCAGTTTATTATCTTCTCATCCCAGTGTTTTGGGCCATCTTGGTTGGAGCTCATGACTGGAAAGCAATAAGGAGATAGAGGAGGAGAAAAGAGTTCCACAGCCCACTTTGAGGGCCTGTGTTATGGTTGAGATTTAAGATACCCCAGCTCTCGTGTGCTCGGAAGGAGACTGGATCGTGGGGATATTGCACTCAGCAGTGAATTCATCCATGGATTAGCTCAGTAGCAAATGCTGTGAGGAGGCGGGGTCTGGCTGGAGGTGGTCACCAGACTCAACCCTTGGAGGGTGTTTTCTTGTCCCTGGCTCCTCCCTTTTCTCTCTGTTTCCTGCTGCCATCAATGAGCAGTTCTTCCCTGCCAGGCTCTTTCACCATGGCATTTTCCACCTCGAAGCCAGTCAGCCATGGACTGAACTTACTGAAACCGTGAGCCAAAACAAACTTCTGCTTTAAATTGTAAGTGTGGGGAATTTTGTATCAGCATCAGGAAAACTGACTTACACAGGATCAAGTCCTACCTCCTCTAGGGACACCCTAAACTAGGGACCAAGCTTTTGCCACATGGGTCTGTGGGGGACACTTAACCAAATCACAGCAGGTGGAGCTGCCAGAGAGTTTCAGCATTTACACCCAGCAGAGTTTACAAAACACCCACGTTTATGAGGGTTTATTTTCAACAATCAAGAATCCTTCATCATAGAAATAAATTTGATTTCATTTCAAAACTCTGTGACTTTTCCTTTAAAAATTTACAAATCTTATACATTAAAGTTTTGTAAAGAGGGACAAATTCACAAATCAGGAAAATAATAAATTTTGGCTCAGGATAACATGTCTATTTCATTTCAGAAAATAGTGTCATTCTAGATCATAGTAAAAAGTACAATGACACAGCTGTAAATTGAGAACTCTGTTCCTGGTGATGTCACACAGGAAAACCACAAATTGCCGCCACCTCATCCCCAAATGTGCACATTGACTATTACACCACATTTACCCTGATCCCTGGCCAAATTACTCAAAGCAGCTAAGAGTCAGCCCTTCCTCAGATATGTTGCCCTGTCAACAAACTACTGAGAATACTTAGCAGCATACTCAAACCCTAACACTCTCACTGACGGGAGAGCCTTCCTCGGGGCTCTCAAAACCTTAACGCTGTATATGAGAGAAAGTCCTGGGTGTCAGAGTGGGCAGGCCTGGGCTTGCTGCTCTCCGAGCTGTGCATGAGATTGTTGGCCACTTTCCTGAGCCTCAGTTTCTCCCCATCACAGAAGTGATGCTTATTGTAGCTTGAAGGCTTCAGTGAGAGCCAGCAGGGGTCTCCACTTCAAATACCCAGCCCAGCTCCCACAGCACCACAGGCTCTCACATCACTGCCACTGTCGTCCCAAGGGCCCCTGGCGCCCTCCCCAGGCCCAGCGCTTGCTGACCTGTGCCCGCCGAGGCCCCTGCATCTTATCTTCTACAAAGTGACTCACAGCACCCTCTCTCCTGTGCCCTCAAATACCTCAGCTTCTCCTCCTGCCGAATTGTGTTCATTTATTGCATGTTTGTAGAGATAAAGATGAGGACATCGGCTGCTCATTGGATCTAGGCAATGCCCAGTTTGGTTTCCCATATTTTTCATTTCAGAGCCATCTGTGACCCATAATTACAATTGAGTTATAAATAAAATAAATACCTTACATGGTTTCACTTCATGTTACATGATTTTAGATAATTTCCCTCAATTCTGTGGGTAAATTATTTACTTTCCAAATCATAGTCACATTTTTTAAATATCCCAAGAATGGTGGTATTTCAGATACCATTATTTTGTAAAATCAAATGCTCAGCTTTAACGTGATCATTCATTCCCTAATCTGTCTCTTTTATTATGTTGGATCTTTTATTTGTCGTGTTTGCTTAAAGCCTGATCTCTGGGTAGATTTTCTTATTTATTTGTATATTTTACTGAGATGGTAAAACATATTCATTTTTAAATATTTACTTCACTGCTTTCTCTTTCCTTCTGTAAGCTGTGCGCGCTCTCTGTGTGTTCATGTGTGACTACTGAGGTTACCGGAAAGATGAACAAAATCACCATTAGCCTCTCACATCTTAGGCCTGGAGAAATCAGTTAAACAGAGGATTCAAAGGTTTAAGCCATGTCTCTGTTGATAAAGCCAAGCTTTGATCGAATTCTAATTCAAAACACATCTCCTGGGCGAGAGGAGAGCCAGGGCTATAATTGCATTTGAGTGCGATGATTATGCCATTTCCATTCACTTTGCATAAATCTGCATAATACATTTGAGTGGCCCTAACCTGGCATATGTAATAATTAGAGCTATTAATTAGGATAAACGCATTCCAAGCCTGGATTCCAGGCCCGACAGACACGGAAGATGTGGTAGGGCTTGAAAACACTCGGTTTAGGGACCTGCTAGAGAATGTTTCTGCAGACTTGGTGGGAGGCTCGCTCCTATTCCCAGATGCCGAGGAGGACGTTTCTTCACACTAGTCAGGCCTGGAGAGCCGGCTGCTCTGAGCCGGGCTGGGGCTTCAGGGCCTGCCAGGTGAAGCGGCAGCTTGCGTTCGTCTGGGCTGCGGGGAAGGCCGGTCACGGGGCTCTGCGGTGGTGAAGGCGGTGTGGCGGGGCCGTGGGAAGGCGACCACGGGGCTCTGCGGTGGT
>PVLA01013604.1:0-35871 GCA_004027455.1 Hydrochoerus hydrochaeris
GAATGTATCCAGTTAAGACACTGCTAAAAAATTAGAGGAACAAAGCAAAATGATAGAATCCCTAAATGAACAGTTTAATAAATACAGAATGCATGAAGCAGATTCAAAGAGATATACAGGAAATCAAAAACTCTATTGAAAGTTGCAAAAACTGCCTTAATGAAAGTGAAGATAGAATCTCAGACCTCAAAGATAAGATTTTAGCTAGTGAACAGGAAAGGAAAGATCTTCTAAAAATAACAAGAAATCAGGAAATAACAATGCAACAGCTGCAAGATGATGCAAAGAAAAACAACATAAGATTAATAGGGATAAATGAAAAAGAAGGGGACATCACAAATGTTATCAAGAGGTTATTTACAGAAATAATAGCTGAAAACTTCCCAAACATCAGTATGGAAACTGACATACAGATTAGTGAAGCATATAATACTCCAAATAGCCATAACCAAAACAAAACTACACCCAGACATATAATAATCACCATCCCAGAAATCCAACATAAGAACAGAATGTTCAAAGCTGTTAGAGAGAAAAGAGAGATCACCTATAAGGGAAAACCAATCAGATTCACAGCAGACTTCTCAACACAAACAATGAATTCAAGAATAGTATGGAGTTTAGTGTTTCAGGTACTAAAGGAAAAAGACTTCCAACCCAGACTGATGTACCCTGCAAAACTGTCCTTCAAAATGGGTGGATAAATAAGATACTTCCATGACAAAGAACAGCTGAAGAACTTCATGATCACCAAACCAACCCTACAAATAATACTGAAAGACATTCTAGATACATATAGGAAAAAATCACTAAGCAAGACAGAAAATTAAAAGGAATGGAAGGTTAAGATACAACATCAGAAAGATAACATGTCAATAATAAACCAATATATGACAGTTATAACCATTAATGTAAATGGCCTCAATTCACCAATTAAAAGAAACAGATTGGCAGACTGGATCAAGAAATAATGTCCAAGCATATGCTGTCTACAAGAAACCCATCTAACCCAAAGGAAACTCATAGACTGAAAATCAAAGGATGTAAAACCATATTCCATGTTACAGGAACTCAAAAAAAAGTGGGGGTAGCAATTCTGTTTGCAGACAATGTGAACTTCAAACCAAGAATGGTCTGAAGAGGTAAAGAAGATCACTACATACTAGTTAGGGGAAAACTGCAAGAAGAAGAGATAAAAATCTTAAATATATATGCATCAAATTCCAGAGCACCCAGCTACACAAAGCAAGCATTAACAGAAATGAAAAATCAAAGAGGCAATAACACAATTATAACAGGAGACTTTAACACACCATTGACACAAAGGGATATATCAACTAGACAGAAAATCAGCAAAGAAATAAGAGAACTGAATCATACCTGTGAACAAATGGATTTGATAGACATATACAGAGTGTTCCCTCCAAAAATATCAGAATATACATTCTTCTCAGCAGTACATGGGACATTTTCTAATATAGACCATATACTAACCTACAGAACATATTTAAGTAAATGCAAAAGAACTGAAATTATCCCATGCATGTTATCAGATCATAGCACCAGGAAGCTGGAAATTTATGATAAAAGTAACTGCAAAACCCCACAAACACTTGGAAATTAAATAATACATTCTTGAATGAACAATGGGTCACAAAGGAAATTAAAGAAGAAATTAAACTATATCTACAAGAAAACAATAATACAAATTCAACTCACCAGAACCTGTGGGGTGCAATGAAAGTGTTCCTCAGAGGAAAATTTATTGCACTGAGTTCCCACATTAGGAAAACAGAACAAACACAAATAAGCAACCTGGTATTACTCGTCAAACATCTAGAAAAGGAAGAGCAAACCAAGCCCAAAGCCAAAAGAAGGGAAGAAATTATAAAGATTAGAGCTGAAATTAATGCAATAGAGCCTAAGAAAACAATACAAAGAATCAATTAATCAAAGAGTTGATTCTTTGAAACAATAAGTAAAATTATAAGCTCCTTGCCAACTTAATTTTAAAAAGGAAAGAAAAGACTCAAGCTCATGCAATACAGAATGAAAAAGGTAAAATCACTACCAACTCTGTGGAAATACAGAAGGTCATTAACAATGATTTCAAAAACCTCTACTCTCATAGGTTCAATAACACAAAAGAAATGGACAGATTCCTAGAAACATATGAACCACCAAAGCTGGATCAAGAAGATGTAAAACTGCTGAATAACCCAATTTCTATGAATGAAATTGAAAATGTAATGCAGTCCCTACCAACAAAGAAGAGCCCAGGCCCAGATTGATTGACTGCAGAAATTTACAAGATATACAAAGAAGACATAATGTTGACACGCCTCAAATTCTTCATTGAAATTGAAGGTGAAGCAATTCTCCCTAAGTCATTCTTGGAAGCAAATATTACTCTAGTACCAAAGGCTGAGAAAGACCCAAGTAAAAAAGAGAACTAGGCCAATCTCCCTAATGAACATAGATGCAAAAATTCTCAATAAAATATTGGCAAACAGGATGCAGCAAATCATCAAGAAGATTATACACCATGACTAAGTGGGATGCACCCCAGGCATGCAGGGATGGTTCAACATACATAAATCAATAAACATAATCCACCATATCAATAGAGCCAAAAGTAAGAATCACATGATCATTTCTATAGATGCAGAAAAAGCTTTTGATAAGATCCAACACCCATTCATGATAAGAACCTTACAGAGAGTTGGAATAGATGGTCTTTACCTCAATATGATAAAGGCCATCTACAACAAACCAACAGCCAGTGTCATATTAAATGGCCAAAAACTGACAGCCTTTACCTTGAAATCAGGCACAAGACAAGGATGTCCCTTATCACTGCTCCTATTCAACATAGTAGTGGAAATACTAGCCAGAGTAATTAGACAAGAGAGAGAAATAAATGGAGTAAAGATAGGAAAAGATGAAGTTAAATTATCATTATTTGAAGATGGCATGATACTCTACATAGAAGACACCCAAAACTCCATTGAAAGACCCCTATGTATAATAAATAAATTCAGCAATGTAGCTGGATACAAAGTCAACACTCAAAAATCAAGAGTATTCTTATACACTAACAACAAAATCACCAAGAGAGAAATAAGAGAAGCCACACCCTTTATACTAGCATCCAAAAAAGTGAAATACCTAGGAATTAATCTAACAAAAGATGTAACAGAGTTGTACAGGGAGAATTATAATACCCTGAAAAAAGAAATCAAAGAGGACCTCAGTAAATGGAAAGACATCCCGTGTTCATGGATAGGAAGAATAAATATTGTGAAAATGGCCATTCTCCCAAAATTGTTATACAGATTCAATGCAATCCCAATGAAAATACCACTGACATACCTCATAGATCTAGAGAAATCACTCCTAAAACTCATCTGGGACCAGAAGAGACCCTGAATAGCAAAGGCAATTCTAAGCAGCAAAGCCAAGGCAGGAGGCATCACAATCCCTGACTTGAAGTTATACTACAAAGCTCCTGTAATAAAATCAACATGGTATTGGGCAGACCTGAAGATCAATGGAATAGACTGGAAGACACAACTATGAACACACTCAACCACCTTATCTTTGATAAAGGGGCCAAACATGTTCACTGGAAGAATGATAGTCTCTTTAGTCAATGGTGCTCGAAAAACTGTCTATCCATGTGCCAAAAATTAAAATTAGACCCATGCCTATCACCATGTACTAAACCAAAATCTAATGGATCAAAGATCTAAATATTAGAACAGAAACACTAAATCTGTTTAAAGACAAAGTAGATAAAAATCTTGAAGACATAGGGGTTGGTAGAGAATTCATGAACAAGAACCAAACTGCAATTCCAGAAAAATTTCCCATAATCAATAACTGGGATCATGGCTTATCAAAGTTTCTGCATGTTCAAAGAAATCTCCAGCATAGTGAAAAGAAAACACATAAACTGGGAAAAAATCTTAGTGAACTGTCCCTCAGACAAAGAACTTCTGTCTAGAACTTATAAATAATTTTTTAAAAAGTCAGACTCCCAAAATTCAAAGACCCAATCCAAAAATGGGCATCTGAGATGAACACAAAGTTCTCAGATGAAGAAATACCAATGGCAAATAAATACATGAAAATATATTCATCATCATTGGTCATTAGAGAAATGCAAATTAAAACCACACTGAGATTCCATCTCACTCCCAAAAGAATGGCCAGAATCAACAAAACTACCAACAACAAATGCTGGAGGAGCTGGGGGGAAAAAGGGTCTCTTCTGCACTGTTGGTGGGAGTGTAGACTGGTGCAACCACTGTGGAGGTCAATCTGGAGATTCCTCAGAAACCAGGGGTTGGAGGTCCCATTTGACCCAGCTGTTCCACTCCTAGGCATATTCCCAGAAGAACTGAAAACATCTTACCACAGTGATATATGCACACCCATGTTTATTGTGGCACAATTTGTAATAGCCAGATCTTGGAAACAATCTAAGTGCCCATCAACTGAGGAATGGATAAAAAAATATGGTACTTTTATACAATTGAGTACTACACAGCTATAAAGAATGATCACATTGAGATATTTATAAATAAATGGATGCAACTTGAATCTATACTCATAAGTGAAATAAATCAAACTCACATGTATAAATACCATATATTCTCCCTAGTGTAAGAAATGGTAAGATTACAGAAGATTTTATGGTAATCATGGTTCACCATTATATTGTTTTGACTTGTTATGTTTTCATTCATTGTTTTTCATTCATTTTGTTTGATCTTAATATATGTGATTGTATGAATAGTTACTTTGAAGAAAAGACAATATGGCAGCCATTGTTGATTTAATATCATCTTGCTCTGAAGTCCTACCATGCTCTTGTTTTTCTATTACCATTGGTTCTATCATGTTGTGTCTTATTGGATTTTAATATGTATGATAGTATAAATAAATTTTTTGTGGAAATGAGATAATATAGTAGCCATCGTCCATCTTCAGTTATTTGGTTCAGAATGCCTTGCAATACTTTCATTCTCTTGAGTGGTTTTATTCTATTTTGTTATGTTTGACATTATTGTGTGTAAAGCTAAGCTCAACTATTTCAAAGAAAGAGACTTTATGATAGCTACTGTTAATATCCAATTGTCTTATTGTGAAGTGCTGTGTTGCTTACATTGTCCTGTTCTAATCTGCTTAGATCTGTCCTCTTTTGTTTTATTTGCTTTAAAATTAAAAAAGAAAATGTTAGAATTTAAGGTGAGCTTTGGGTTTGATATTTTTGTTTTTCTCAAAGTTAGAGATTCAAGATTAAATTGTTTGTCTGAGCTTGATCTGTTTTCCTTATGTGTGAGTTCGCTGCTATAAACTTCCCTCACAGGACTGCTTTCACTGTGTCCCATAAATTTTGGTATGTTGTATCAATATTACCATTTAATTGTATACACAGTTTACTTTTGTCTCTAACTTACTCTATTCAGAAGGTTGTTCAGAAGGGTATCACTTAATTTCCACGTGTTAATGTAATTTTTGTCTTCCTTTGCCATTGAATTCCACTTTCATTGTGCTATGTTCAGATAGTATGCATGGGATGATTTGGGTTCCTCTACATTTATTTTTCAGATAATACATAGTATATTTTGGAGAATATCTTATGTAAAACTGAGAAAAATATATATTCTGACACTTTGGGGTAGAACTCTGTAGATATGTACCAAGTCCATTTGTTCATGAGCTTGGTTTACTTCTAATATTTCTTGATTTTTTGTCTAGTTGGTCTATCCATTGGAGAGAGTGGGATATTAAGTTACATGCTTCAATTATGTTAATGCCTATTTTGTTATTCATATCTGAAAATATTTCATTTATGTAGTTGGGCCAACCTGTGTTTATTGCAGAAATATTTATGATTGCTATCTCTTTTTCTTGGAGTTTTCCCTTAACAAGTATGTAGATTCCTTGTCTCTTTCAATCAGGCTTGCATTACAGTTTGCATTATCTGCAAGTAGAATACCTACATCTGCTTTTTTCTGGGTTGCTGTAGCATGAAGAATTTGTTTCTTTCCCTTTTTTTTTGTTTTGTTTCATTTTGTTTTGTTTTTTGTACCAGGGATCAAACTCATGACCTTGTGCTTTCCAGGCAGGAGCTTACCACACTGAGTTAAATCCTTGGCCTTCTTTCCTTTAATGTTAGTCTATGAATTTCTTTTTGGGTTAAATATGTTTCTTGAATGCAGCATAATGTTGAATCTTGCTTCTTGATCTATTCTGACAGTCTGTTTTTTGTTTGATCAGTGAGTTGAGGCTATTTTTGTTGATGGTTATAATTGATTTCTTAGCTTTTCTTTTTCATGTTTTTTCTCATTGTTTATTTGCTCTACCTGGTGGCTTCTTTCTATTGGTGCTCATGTATTTATAGTATTTGTTATCCCTTTCTAATGTGTTCTGCAAAGCATTCTGTAGAGCTGGCTTGGCAGTCATAAATTTCTTCAGTTGATTTTTGTCATGAAAGTATCTTATTTCTCCACCAATTTTGAAAGGTAATTTTGTGGTTTATATCAATCTGAGTTTAAGATTGTTTTCCATTAGGGATTGAAATGTCTCACTCCAAGTTTTCATTGACCTGAGGGTTTGTATTGAGAACTCTATTGTGATTCTGATTTGCTTTCCTTTATAGATGACATGTATCTTTTCTCTGGCAGATTTTAATATTTTTTGTGTTGAATGCCAGGAATCTTGTTTATTAAATTCCTTGTGTAGATTTAGTTTGGTCATGACTATTTGAAGTTCTATATGATTACTTTATTTGTATGTAAAATACTTTATTAGAGTTTGGAAAATTTTCCGCTATTATTTCTGAGAAAATAATCCTATTTGAATCTACTCAGAGGATTTAAGTTTAAAATCTATTTAAAACTGAACCTTTCAGGGTCTACATTTCATTTTATTACAGTGTTATTACTGTTCTCATCATCTTCCAATGTAATTATCACCATTAAACAATTTCTTCAAACACCAGTGGAAAATTCTTTCATCTAATTTTATATCCATCCACCTTCACCCTAGAGCCATCATCAATATCTCATTGTCATAGAGCCTCATAGATCCACTGTAATAGTTACGTGCTGCTCATGTGTAATATGAGGAATATTCTAGAAACTCATCTTGGCTGTAAATATACAGGAAGAAAAGTTTACAGAAAGATATACATTTAAATTTTTCAACAGATGGTCTCAAACCCTTTTATACTCTCCTTACAAGCAAATGTTCATTTTATTAGTTAAGACAGCATCTTCTCTATACTCACAAAACCCATAGTCAACTGGATGTTTTCAGAGCCTAAGTTATTTTGTTTAATTTTAAAAAGAAAAAAATTATAAATCACAATCAGACTTTTGAAACAGATTAGTGGGATTTACAATAATTATTAGATTGTGTTTTGTTGTTGTCTTTATATCAGTTATTCAGAGTACAAGATATAGGCCTTGTATCTTGTCCAAACAATATTGCATAAACTTATCTTTTCTATGAAATAATTGAAATTAGCTGCACAACTTCTTAACTACTTTGTGTATAAATATATTGTTTTCTTTTCTCTTTCTTCCTTTCTCCTTTTTGCACTATAGTTTCTCTTTACTTTTGGATAGTTTCTTTACAATTCACAGTATATGTTGTACATTTTGGGTATTATCTACTCAATCAATTTATCATGTTCATGAGACAATATGATGTTTACAAATATGTGTCTAATGTTTTCTATTATTAGTGTGCTTTCAAATTGCATTCATTTACCTATAAATACCTCCAGGTTATCCTTCTTTATGACTGCGTAGTAGTCCATTATATCAAAAAACTCAACTCATTTTTCTATCCATTGCTTGTTTGATGGGTATTTGCATTGTTTCTGAAACTGAGCTATTACAAATTGTGCTAATATAAGCATCAGTACATATATGATATTTTTAATTCTTCTGGAAAAATATCCAGAAGAGGAATAGCTGAGTCAAATGGACCCTCTATTCTTAGAGTTTTGAGGAAGCTTCACACTGATTTCCACAAGGATTTTGCCAGTTTACACAGTTTCTTATCAGTGGGGAAGGGTTCCTTTTATCTGTACAGTCCATCCAGTATTCATTATTGGTTTGTTTTTAGATGATATCTATTTGTTTTGGGAGTGACATGGAACATAAGTGTTGCTCAAATTTTCATCTCTCAGATAACAAATGATGTTGAACATTTTTTTGTGTATTCATTTTCCATGTGTATTTCTTTATCTGAGAAGTGTATATTCATTTTGGATGCCCAATTCTGGATTGGGCCTTTGAATTTGGGGGGAAGTTTGATTTCTTTTTTCAATTCTTTAAATGTTCTAGATATAAGTTCTTTGTCTAAGGGAAAACTAGCTATAATTTTATCCCACTCTGTGGATTGTGTTTTCACTGTGTTGGTGATTTCTTTTTTGGTGCAAAAGTTTTAATAAACTGAGATCAGAGAAACAAACAGGAAAAACAGATATGTTACAACTCACAAGAGACCATGAACAGTTAATCCAAGTGTTACAAAATGAAGCAACAAAGAAGATTGGAATCAGTCAGAAAGCTGGAGACAAGGCAAAAGCCATTAAAAACCTTTTCTTCAAAATAATAGGAGAAATATTTCATATGTGAATTGAAATCATTTATATCACTTAAACTAGAGTATACTTGAATTTAAATCATTTAAAATAGTGTACTTGAAATTCCTAAACAGTAGCAAGTTTAAGTCATCAGTGTATTTTTCCAATTTGTCCAAGAATTACCAAAAGAATGTTCATTAAATTGGTCTCCACATTTTTGTTCACATTATCACATGGAAGAAAGAAAAAAACAAAGCATAGATGCATTTTTTTTCCTGTACTTTCATGATTTTCTCATTCTCCTTCCAAATTTACAGGGTTAATTTTTAAGGTATATGAATTTTTTTAAAAACTCATAATCTAGATATCTAACATTTTTCATTTTTTTCCTAAACTTAGTATTTTCAATTTGATTTAGAATAGATGATTTTCCATTCATTGTTTTAAGTTCAGGAAACAAAGATATCTTTTCAAGTTTTAATAGGAATTGATGGATATCAAATATTTGAGTTTTTCTTCCCTTTTCTCAGTCTATGTAAAATTAACTCTTTGGATATTTATGAAATAATTTATTTAATATTTTATGAAGAAAAATTTCCATATATCCTAAGTACTCTTTAATAATTTTCATGTAATTTTAATTAAAATCAAAATGTCATGTTAACTGTGTACTGTAAAATAGCAGATTTCAATATGTGAGAAAACTGGAAGCAAGTAATTTCTACTAGCCAGTCTTTGAGTTTAGTAGTCCGAGATTCTCTTGTACTAGTTATTCACAAAGCAAGTTATTCCAGCATCAGTTTTTGCTTTGAGCAGCTACAACCAAATTATGTTAAATAAACAGGAAAGTAAAGCAAAACTCATGATAATTGTTTTAATAACAGTGGAAATTATGAGTGAGATTTCTTTTCTTCTATGTTTAGTGCAGAATATTTGGTGATATGTGTTATTTAGTGGGCTTGTGATATTTTCAATACCTGCATTATAATTGCAAGGCACTATTCTTAGTTATAGAACAATAAAGTAAGATTATAAGGTAATATGTCAATCTGTATATGACTATAGGTAGGGTAGCAGAACTGTGACTAAGAAAAGCTCAATATTTAATAAATTAATTATCAGCACGTTTGAAATGGTCAGCAAAGTGAGGAAAGATTACTTTTAGATATCACTTGATTGAAGTTGGAGTTTTTCTAGTTTATCAAAACAAGTAACCAGGCTTCTGTGTAGTTGCACAGTTTCTTTTAAAAGAAGTTGAGCAATATAACTTGAAGTTGTCCAAAACTACTCTGATTTGAGTTCTTTTAATCTGAGAGTCTGTAACAGAGACTACTATTAACTTCACCAGAGAAGTAAAATGAGAAGATATATAAAAATAGGAGAATGTACCTGCTTCTGAATCTGAATTATAGGTATGCTAATACTATCATTATCATTGCTACTAGCACTGTGTTATAGTACAAGTAAAGAAAGAGCTGTAATAACTAAGCTAACACATAGATAGGACAAATCCTTAGGTATCCAAAAGTTGCACATGTCTGCTCTTATTACTCTAAATGGCTAGCAGGTGTTTTGGTGTTTCCTATTACTTTTCTTATGATACCTGTTTCAATAACAGTAGGAATCACCAAAAGGGTTGCATAGAGTTGTAGTGTCAAAAAGAAAACTGTGAAAGGAATATCTCGATTTAAGATATTCTTGAAGAATCTTGAAGACTTCTTTCGTTAATCAAAACTTCTCCTAGAGGCCTTCTCTATACACATAATAAAAATGACCCCAGTAGTGTATCTGAAACTCCAGCACTGAAAATTCATCTAATTAAATTGGAAATCATTCTTTTCCCAAACCCATAATAATTATCATTACATAATTCTCTCTTCCTAAAAAAGCCATCTTAATTGGAGACCTAATAAATGCTGCCATTAGACATGAAGATTAGGATTTGTGAAAGAATATTGACATTAAAGGGTAGCTCTTTCCTTTCTGTGTTTTTTAAACTGAATTTTCTGTTGTCATTATCGTTGATCTGTTTGTTTCTATTATTTTTCCAGTTACCAGAGAACTGTATAAAATACCAATGCATAGAAAATCCTGAGAAATCACCACTCTGAGTTTGTAGATGAAGACATTACATGACACTTATGTCCTCAACTTCCAAGTAAAACAGGGCTAAATTCTCTTCAGAAATTATTTTATTTCTTTATTTTATATTGCTTCTGCCTCCATATCATGTTTTTAAGCCATCCTAGTCTGACAAAGTACTGAAGTACTTTGGTTGAAATCAGTTATTGTTGTAGGTGATAATGAACCTTAATATTTAATATTAATATTAATGTTTCACCACTGGGATGAGGAAAGCACTAAAAAGTTATATGATTTGGCTATGGTATGGCAGTGTCTCTTTGGAGTCACTTTTGAGTTTTTTTGAACCTTTTTTCATGCACCCACATGGCCTCTTGACTTTAGGATCTTGACATCAACTGAGTAGTCACACATTCACTCACATATATATAGATGTGGAGGCGAAGCTGCAGAACTCACCCAATTTCAGCTATTTGAAGACTCCAGGATTGGATGTGATGACCAGCATAGTGATATTGACAATGAATATTTGGACAAATATGTTTATTTCCATGAATCAAATCTGGTACATAGGCAAAACCGCAACTTCAAACAAAGAGTTGTTGTAAAATTTGGTTTCTTCATTATTTTTTCCCAAACCATTTCCCTTCCCTTCCTTCTGCCTCCACTGATCCCTTAATTCTCTTTTCTTCTTTTTTTTTGGTATATGTTTGAAGTACATAATAAGAGTCTTTAAAAGAAAGAGGTAAAATATATTTATCCATTAGTTAATAAACAAAATGTTAAAAAGAAGGTATGTGTAACACTTGGTTAGGTGTGTGACTGAGGGAATGTGCTTTAACTCTCTGAACTGCATTCCACATCTGAAGTGCTATCATTTGGAGGTCAGGTGATCAGAACAGGTGTACATTAAATACTTGGAGTCCATGTAGAATTAGGAGGAAGTATGTATTTTTGTATTAGGTTAGATGTAAATGTTTAAAATGATTATAGTCTTTTTTTTCTTTTTAATTTTTCTGATGTTATCTTTCACATAATTCAAAAGTCCTGTCAGCTAGCTAACTTAATCCATGAAAAAATAAACAATGCAAGTAAGTTTATTTTCTGGGACCTTACTGATAACTTAGAAGTGGAAGAAGTTCTCTTTGTGGTGTTTTTGTTCTTCTACACAGTCATCATCCCGGGGAATTTCATCATGCTGACAATTTGCATTATCAGTCTTCTCAAGTCTCCTACTTATTTTGTCTTCAAATCCTTGTCTTTTGTTTCTTTTCATCTGCAGCACCCAAACTGATCATTGACTTGTTAGCAAAGAAGAAAACCATCTCCTAGGAGGGATGCATATTGCTGTTCATTGGGGTATATTTCTTTGGTTGCACCAATATCTTCATCCTTATGGTCATGGTCTATGATCAATACATGGCCATCTACAAACCACTACACTATATGACCATCATGGACCAGGAGTGATGCAGTAAAATATTGTTGGAGATGTGGGTGGGTGGGTTCTCACACACTGTCACTCCAGCTTCTTTGGTAGTCCAGCTCCCTTTTTGTGGTCCCAGTGGGATCTATCACTACTTTTGTGATGTTCACCCTATGCTGAAGCTTGCCTGCACAGACACACACATTATTGGAGGTGTAGTGACAGCCAACTTGTCACAGGTGTAGTACCATCACTCTGGGGAATTTGTCATCTTGCTTATCTCCTACCACATCATACTGATCACTCTACAGCATCAGTCTGCAGAAAGCAGATGCAAAGCCCTCTCCACCTGTGGAGCCCACATTGCTGTGGTCATCAACCCTTTTGGACCCTGTACTTTCACATACATGCATCCTGATATTACCTTAGCCGAAGATAAGATGGCGACACCATCATCATTCCCATGTTGAATCCTATGATTTATACACTGATAAATATGGAAGTAAAGGACACAATGAGGAGACTGTGGATCAGGAAGGTTTACTGGGAGGGTCAGGGTAAATAGTTGGGAATAGTAATTTAAACACAGCAATCTTAATTTTCTCAGCTTTGGTTAAGATGTTTGTATAATGAGCAAAATAATGTAATGTCTCTAGATTTTCAGCGAGGAACAAGTGAGAGAAGTACATTTTACAGAAGTAAGGTATGCTTTACCATTGTTATACTTATCTATTTCAAAATTACAAATTTTCTAAAATATTAAGGCCTAAAAGATTTACTAAACTTAGAACCTCAGCATATTTATACTATACGTCACTATTTTAATCTCATTGTTTTATATTTTATCATTTTTAAATGTTCAAAAATATCTACTGTGAAATATTTAAAGAAGTTGTTCTAGAGTTTTAAACTGTGAATATATATATATACATATATTTATATGATATGTAATATTGTGAATGGTAGCACGTATTAAAAAACACACCTGTGCGTAAACAATCTGCTTCAAGTGTTTAAGACTCAGTGAAAACTAAGCATACTAATCTTGGAATGAAAGACAAGATGTGTGTTGAGATTCTCAGATATAAAATACCAGCTTCAATGACAAATATTTATTCTCATCTGGTGCAAGAAAAATTCTGTCCCTTTGTTTTATTCACTTTCTTTTCTGACACACAAGATATTGGCAAATATACCTCTAAGACTGTTTCTATTAATTCCATCATCTCATTTATATTTGTTTCTAAGCATTTATAAATTTTACTTGATGGTAGTCAGAAACTCCTATTCATATAAAGTGACTACCAGGAAAATGAAAGAAACTAAGTGAAAACAGCCACATTTGAAATGCAGGTTACTATGATTAAATTAACAGAGGAATTGCAAGATTCATGTAAGAAATCATAATACCTATGGTATTTGAAACAACCAGTTTTACTTAATATAATGAAAAATTTAACATTGACCAGATTTACCTAATCCCTGTTCACCTGTGGGTTTCTCAGACAAACTTACTGCTGGAGTCCAGCTGCGGCAGGGCTCAGGGGTCCCAAAGGTGGTCAGGGAGTCAGCGAGTGAGAGACAGAAGACACTGAACACCCGTCTGTGAGTGAATCTGAATCTATTTTATTTTTCAGAAGCTGGAATATATATTTGCTAACTTTTGGCAGCAACCCAAACCCCAAGCAGGAAGCGTCACAGGCTTAGGGCCAGGCAGGGATAATCTTAAAAAATATGTGTTAATTAACTTTTTTTCACTTTTGTTACACTTTAATCTTGTTACTTAATTAGCTTGGGAAATGTAAGCCAACACACCTGGATGCCCACAGGAGGGAGAGATAGAGCGGCAGCTGTGAAGCTATCATGCCGCTCCCTACATTTTTTCCCTTATCACTTATGGGAGTATGGCAGGCCCTGTGAGGATAGTGCCTGTCTTGGGTCAAGGACTCTTCATATGAATCCAACCAGGCCTTACCCGTCATGGGCCTGCAGGACAGCAATTGGTCCTTTGCCTGTCTTAGGCAGCCAGTGGCATAACATATGTGTCCTAGTTGCCCATCTCTGGCTGCCTGTCCAGTGTCTCAGGGCAGTTGTCTCACAGGAATTCTGTAAATCCTCCTCCATGAACTCTTTCATTTAAAGCTTTTGTATAAACTCTCTCATACTACTCACAGAAGGTAAAATTTCACAATTAGTTTTCACAAAGGGCTTATCTAGAGGGTTTCTAGTAACTCCTCTGGAGTTTCTATCTTTGATTTCATATTGAGTATTACATGAAAATATATATATGTGAATTACACAAATTACAATTATCAGTACAAAACATTCCAAGATCCCTGTGCCTCAATTCCCACATGCGGTGTCCTTTTCCTGGAGAAGCGATTCCTTGAAGCACTCTCCTCCACCCATGGACCTTGTCACAAGGCGTGGATGGACTAGGACGTGGCAACTTACTGTCCAAATATATTTTTCTTGTCTTAACTTTTATTTGTTTTGGTGTTTGATTTCACTTTAATCATGAACCTGATTCTATGTATTATATATTTGCCATTCTTTACTATGACTGAAAATCTAAGAACACAGATGAATCCTCTTCCTAGGTTTGTGTTCACAGCAGGAAGAGAAATATATATATCACTTGAAGTAAGAATTGTGAAGACATTACTTAAGAGTGATGTCTGATGTTGGTACATACTCAGAATTCAACACAGAAAAATTAGAAAGATGCAACATATCACAAGGAGTCATGTTACAGTTCAAAGACTTTCCCCAGAATCATATTAATACATGATTATTATACAAGTTCAGAATGTGTGAACTGGGTCTCTATTAGGTCAATTAACAAATTGGAACAAGGCCAGTGCTTTGCAAACCAGGCTGGTAATAAAGGTCACATGTGAATTTTTTGGAGTTATAACAGAAAATATCCTAACATATCCTGACCCATTAATTCAGGGTTATTGGTTATGCAAAATCTGTATTTTATCAATGTCCCCTTGTTATATTTATATAGTTGATAGATGACCATATAAGCACTTTCAGCAAAGCTGAAAACAGATGATGGTTTTTAAAGCTTTTAGAATACAAGGCACTATAAGTTGACAGAATTCAAAGTGACCCATCTATTTTACTAAAATTGAAATGAAATTAGAAAACAGTATGACAAATAAATTATATCCACTTGATCACCTCTCTGCAATACACTTCCTGTTCTTCTTTTGCAGTAAAGAATTTACTCTTGGGGTAAATTGGAAGACTGATGTCCTTGGGAAAGCTGCAACTGCTTAATTCCTATTTCTCAAAGACAAGGAATGTCAGCATATGAAAGACCCTTAGTCTAAACTTTCACTCTTTCACAAAAGTTCTTTTGAGTCAATTTGCATGTCCAGAGCTCAGAGAAGCATAATACAATCATTTGGAATAACACTACTATGATCATGAGAACTTAAATCCTTATTTTAATAATAGTAATTCTGATCAACAGCAGCATCATTCCACAAATTCATGACCACACTGTTATAACCAGGCAGTGACAGTGATGCCACAGAGGCCCTGGGTTGGAAAATTCATTAATGAAAAAGGTGGCAACACTTTTTGTTTCAAGTTAAATTTAATTTATGTAACAGAGGGAAACATGCAATACCTATGCCTGTAACTTGTAACCAGCTCTTGTGCTTCTTTCCCTTGCATCAACATAAATGATGTGAAGGTATTTCTAAGCAAAGTGCTCTCCCACATGTTTGTCTCATTAACACACCTCCAGGAAACTAAATTTGTTCCACATGTGTGTTTCCAGAATTAAAGTACTTTGTGATTGCTGAATGAGAGTGCTTCATTTTTTTCTGTGTTCTTGTATGGTGATCAGTTATACCATCTAAATGCCAGAGCCTATGTAACATGGCTTTTGTAATCTTGGGAGGAAAAGTTCCTAGGCTCACACTGAAATATGAAATTAATCCCACTAAGAATAGCATGGTTAAACTATGACTGGGGACACTGAGGCATGTTTGTTGTTGTTGTTTGGTACTGGGGATCAAACTCATGACCTTTTGCTTGCCAGGAAGGTGCTTCTGCCACTGAGTTAAGATCAGCACGATCTTGAATTAATAAAATCTAAAATAAATTTAGAGTAAGGTAATTTAAAAGCAGTAATGGAAAATGTCAAGGTACCAAGAATAAACATGAGAAACAAAGTTTGGTGTGGGTTAATTCATAATTTGAATATACCACAAACCTAGGTACAAAGCACCCAAAATTTTTCCCACTGTTTCTTTTATGAAACACACAGAGAGATGCATAGTATTACCTATGACTGGTGTGTCCTTTCATTCTTCTTTTTGATTAATTATAAAATGAGTATGCATAAAATATTCATGTAAGTCATGTTCAAATACACTCCTGTAAATTCTTCTTTTGTGAAAATAGCAAATAGCAAACTTTTCATAATAAAAAAATTAATCAGATACTGGAGGCTCTCTCCTGCACTCACACCAACAGGCTTAATACAAAGAAACAGCACCGTTAGACTCCTGCCTGTGCAGCTAAATTGCGCTCTATCTCTCTCATCTTTCTGAGTGAGCTCATCACACAGGACAGAGTCTCTTGATCAAATAAAAACTAGAATCTAAAGCACTATGATGCCCTTATTTCCCTTTCAATTTCATTAATTTTAACCTCATACTTTTCTAAGTTCCCTGATTTTTCAAGCAGGGCACCTACCTGGGTCTTTTCCAAAGTACAATGAGGGGAAACTGATGAGAACTTTGTTACCCCTTGACTATTTTTTACAAATGTATTCATGACATGTTACACAAACATACAGACACACTAAGTGTGCATAGTTCAAAAACCTCAGTGGAACTGTGACAGAGTGACAGAGCAGCCCAAATACCTGTTCTAGCACTTGGAACCTAAGTCACCTTCACCCATTCTTCAGGCTTCAGTTCCTTAGCTATGTTCAGGCATGCAGTTGACACTCGATGACCACAGAAGGTTCCTCTAATTCACAAAAATTGAGAATTCAAGCACAAATGAAGTATATATCACAGGTGTCATTTTACTTTCTTTTCTCCATATTTTTCTGAAATGTAATTGCCATATAGAAATTGCAGATAATTAAGATATATAATGAGATTTCATAGGTTTATACGAAATGAAATAAATATCAGAGTCAATGTAACTTGTACATTCATTATTTCAATTGCATGAATTTTAATGTTTGTGTATGTGTGTGGGTGAGAGAGACAAAGAAAGACAGACAGAAAGTGTGTGTGCATGTGTGTGTGTGTGCATTATATTCCAGCTTCTGATTACAACAGTCTTTCCCCCATCTAAGGTTTAGGATTTTCATGAGAAGGGTGGACACAGCTTTGCTTGCTGGTGAGCAGAAATGCTGTTTACCTGCTATGGACAATGACTCATGCATTGCTTTCCTCATGATTGACATTCCCCAGCAAAGTGTTAAAATTGCTACCATTTTTGAAAACATTTTGACACATCATTATCATCTAATGTAGATAGGTTTCAACCTTATTCATTCTTAATATACATTCTGGTTTTTGTGTATTGTGTGGGGGCATGAATGCATGCACACAGTAATGCAGAGACCCATTTGCTTGCACTAACTTCCCTTTGCTCTGTCTATTCATCCTTCCCATCCCCTTAATTCCAGGAAAGCATTGACTTTTTAATTATCTCCATAGTTTTGCCTTTTTTAGAATAATGAATACTGGGCAGATCCTTAACAAAGAGCCTGCTGATTTAATCTCACTTTCAGAAGATTTCATGATTCAGACTCTGCCCATCTGGGAGCACACAGTGAACATGCTAAAATCATCACCTTTACCTAAATGTCCTTTTCTGCAAAGCCAGACTAAAAGAATAAATAATAGTTTGAAACAACCCATGCTATTTCTATGGGATCAATGAAGAAAGAATATATTGTTATGTGTACATGTCTCATCTAAGGAGAAGAGACAAGCAATCCTCTCAAATTCTCTGAATAAACTGTATAAATACATGTTTGTATATAATGCAACCATACATATATATATATTATACATGTTTATAATGTTTATTTAATGCATGTAAACTGTATACATATACAGTATACAACCATTATATACAATATATGTATATAATGCAACCATTATATACTGTAAACACTATTGATAAAAATGAATAAAAAACAAAAAATAAAAAAAGTTAGATAAATTTGAGACAGAGAAAAGTAATGACAGGTGAATTCCAGAAAGTTATTAACAGGATCCACATGAATGCTGGTGCTGTTTTCTTTCAGAAAAGAGCAGAACACAGCCCAGGTGCACACATTCTCACGCAGGGAGAGCAGTTTGTGAGCCACAGCAGGAGTGTCCAGCAGGTGGCGCTGCTCACAGATCAGGAGACCAAGGCCTAGACCATGGGGATGACATCCACACAGCATCAGATCCTATATGGAGAACACAGCTGTTCGTGGCACTCAACATTTCACCCATTCACAAAGCAAGCTTCATTACTATAAAAAGCATTATCTGAATATATGGACAAAAATGAAAGCTGATGAACAGTTAAAAATACAACATCACTGTCACATGAGCTACAGTATTCTCTTGAATGTGTCTTTGTTACCAGACTTACCCAGCACATTCACACTTGTGAACACTGCCTGTTCTTAAGGTCCAATTACAGCACTGTCTACATAGCAGGAAGAAATGCAAATAAGATCTCCCTGTGCTCATGAAAGTCAGCCCAGTCCTTACCTTAGCTCTGCGGAGGAGCCAGGCTAGGATGCCCAGGTGTTCCCACTTGGTGACCAGGACGGAGCATAGACAATCACTGTGGATTTGGGGCTGAGTTGGGTTTTCCTATTTGCACTGCTGAAAAGTAAATTGCTGAGAACAAGGGATAAGCAAAGGGGAAGTGGACATGACTGGGATAAACAGTGGATATAGGTGACAGTTTCCTGACCAGGATGTCCTTGTTTTTTCAGGTGTCCTGGCTGAGGAGCAACTGATGGAGTCTGGGGGAGGCTTAGTACAGCCTGCAGGTTTCCTGAAACTCTCCTGTGCAGCCTCTGGATTCACTTTCAGAAGCTATGGCTTGCACTGGTTCAGTCAGGCTCCAGGGAAGGGATGAGAGTGGATCACATACATCAGTCATGGTAATTGTTATATAAATTATGCAGACTCCATGAAGGGCTGATTCACCAGCTCTGGAGAGAATGGCAAAACATGCTGTACCTGCAAATGAGTGGCCTAAGACCAGAGGACACAGCTCTGTATCACAATGCAGCAGACACACAGTGGGGACAATAGTGTGAAAACATAGGAAAACTCTCCCAACCAGAAGGGAGCACTCTTTCCATGGGGAAAGAAGTAGGGCATCAGGAGCAGGTCCTGCAGGAAAGGAAGCTGGAAAATGAGGGTTTTCATTTGGTCTCTAGGATTTTCTTTCTGTTTTAACATCCTGTGACCTGAGGAGACCCTGAAATATATAGCCTTCTGGTGACTTTTGACCTATCCAAGGTCAAGTAAACATTCTCAGTTAAAATTAATTGCATAAGTACATCCGTAATCCATATGTACTTATTTTTTTCATCTTCTGTTTAGGAATTTCACTTAATGTTTATCCATTGCCATCTCAAGGAAACTTAAAAAATTTTTTGAAATGAGATTTCTTTTAAATGTCAAATTAATGAGCCATGGTGGCTCATTCTTGTAATCCTAGCACTTGGGAGGCTGAGTCAGGAGAATCATTTGCAAGTGTGAGACCAACCTACAAAGTAATCCCAAAGCAAGCCTGAAATATACAGTTATCCCATGTCTACCAAAGGACATAAAATGTTAAATGAACATCATCTAAAAAAGAATTTGATAGTTTCATTCTGATGATGAGATATTGTCAAATGCCAAAATAAATGCTTAAGTGTTGGAAAATAAATCTGTGACATCCCTATTAATAAGATCTGAAATAACACAGCCCAATCCTCACCTTAGCAATGTAAAAACACCTGATTTCCAAGCTTTGCCCCAGCGCTTTGCACAGGGAGGAGGGGAGAGAGAGCAGCTGGCTGAATTCAGGACAGAGCCCATGGGCTTCAGTGAACTCTTTCTGTCCAAGGCCACTTGCAGGTCTTGGGCCTGCACTTTCTCTTTGGACCCTAGAATTCATAAAATACAGCATAATACAGTATAAACACTTTCTCCCCCTCTCTTTCTATCCCTCCCTCCCTTTCTTGATCCACAGTCATTTAAACCAGTAAAATAATGGAGAGCATGTGAGAACAAATACTCCAGTTTCATATATTCAGAATTTCCTTCTTAAACTTATTTTCATAATTCTGACCATACACATTTAGTTTATTTTATAAAGTCTCTTTTCTTAGTTTATTCTGCATTTGTCAGTGACATATACTTTAATTTTAAAAAATCAAATATACCTCCATACTTAAGATAATTGTTATAATCTTCTTTGAAGCAGGCACATAATAATCAGAAGACTTCTGTGAGTTATATGAACTGCCAATATATATGCATAAAATTAAATCTTAAAAGGTGTATCATGAGAAGTTCCCAGATGAATCACAGGTAGGACATAACCTGCACCCCCAAAGTAGAGAGCAACATAATACAAATCCCTACAACATGGATCTTTATTCAGCTGTTAGGTGTAAATCACGACAAGCTGAGCTGTGAAAAATCCTAGGCAGCATTGATGAACTTTTGGTATATGTGGTATTTATTTTTCTTTAAAATAAGTGATGTTAGTACATTAATACTTTTTATAAATTAAAACTTTAGTATTGATATTTAATGGTAGTACTGACACTTTGATGTGAAGTACTTTGGGTTGCACATTGTGCACTCCTCTCTAGAATGTTACCCATCCTTGTCCCAGAGTAAGTGTTTGGACTTTAAATGACTCCTTTATCTCAGGTTTGGACCAGACTCCCAGGGCAGCAATATTAAAATTTGAGGCCTAGAGCAGTGATTGGTTCAGGAAGACATCAACCTGTTAAAGGGGTTTGTCCATTGATGAGGTCTCAGATGAATGGCCTGTTAGAGTGTGGAGCCTAATTTGAGGAAGTAGGTCACAGGGCTGTCATTGCTCCTAGTGACATGTTGAGCAGCACAGTTATCACTCCCTGTTGGTGGAAATTCAAGATATTTAACATAAATTGAAGACACCGTGACAGCCTTTCCAAAGCCAGGCACCATCATAAAGCACAGCTGTGTGAGCCACAGGCTCTAGGTAACTATGAGACATAAAGATGGAAGAGGAAGAGGAAGAGTAGGAGAAGCTCATCAGTAGGTGCTGTGGGCAGTCCCTTATGAGCAAGCTGTTTTGTGGTGCTACTGAGCAGTACAGTGACAGTACTAACAGTTCTGTACTATTTATTATGCAAATATAGCAAAGAGGAATTTAATGATATCATGAAAAAAGAACATTCTCAAGGAAATAGACAATTCAACTTTAATTAAGCCATAGGTAATTCATACATATACGGAAACATCACATAATATCCCAAAGTATGTGTAATTTGATATATGTACATATCTATTGAAAAGGAATCAAAACAAAATTTAGAAATAAAAAAAATACTAACCACCAGAAAAATATTAGCATAAGTAGTTTTAGAGATATTTCAATAACTGCCCCATACAGAAAGTAAATGTCACTCAAAAATGAATGGAAAAACAAGCTGTGTAGAAGAGTTTTTTAAAATTAGTTATGCCTTATGTTGTTAAACACAGTGCCATTTTTATCTCTGGATTTTGAAACCAGATCCATCAGAGTTTCATTCAAATATTTATGTCATTCATGTTGCCAAATAGGCATTCCTTCCTCTCTGCACCTTCTCTCCAATGGCATTCTGCTCTTAACTTAGGAATGGAAATGTTTTTTTGCTGCCTCAGTATTATCACACACAAGGACTGATCCAGTTCACTTCTCCCTGCAGGATTTCTCATCAGCCACTGTTTAAATTCTGTAATTCTCCATAATTGGAGCAGTTACTTCCTCATCAAGACCTCACAATGGTGATGTGTCCATATTTGGAGTGAGTCATAAAGCCCAGAGAGAGGATCTGCATATCATGAGGATTTTACTTTTGGGGAT
This sequence comes from Hydrochoerus hydrochaeris, assembly GCA_004027455.1. Taxonomy (NCBI): domain Eukaryota; kingdom Metazoa; phylum Chordata; class Mammalia; order Rodentia; family Hydrochaeridae; genus Hydrochoerus; species Hydrochoerus hydrochaeris. The sequence continues at coordinate 22,233 of PVLA01013604.1, forward strand.
ATCTTAAAAGAAGCTGACATTTTTATTTGATAACTGAAATTTGGATATTGATGTAGTTTTTATTTCCTTTGCTGGTCAACTTGATTGAAATCTATTTTATCATATTGTACCTCCCTGGGCTTTCCATCTTGGAGAAGTCCTTGAAGTGAGTCCCAATTTCCTGCTCGTTTGGGCTCTATTTAGCCCATCAGGGAGATCAGGGAGTCTCCCCTTCAAGTGGGAAATCCTCTCAAATATGTGTAATGAGTGGAAACCCTGATTCCAAATGCAGTGTTCCCCACACTCTGCCTTGTCACTAGCTGTCATCCACTGAAATCCACAGATATGGCTTGTCTATGGCCAACTTCCTTAAAAGTGCCTGGTGGTTATGAAGAAATAGTCTTGTCTCTGGGACAGCACATTACTTCTTTCTGTAGATGGAGAAACTAAAGAGGAAATCCTTAGGAATTTTCCTCAGAGTCATACCAGATTAAAATAGAGCACAAAAGCCACTCTGTTTCCAGTTATCTGGGCCAAGACAGAGTATGAACCACTACCAAGAATGCTATCATGAAGAGGCTTTCCAAAAATTAAAATGACAGCCACAGCATGATGGCCCAATAGCAGAAGAAAATGTTCAAAATTTTCCTTACATCACCATCCCCTCTAGCACAGTCACATGGAAGTCACAGGAACAGAAATTCTTGGCTGAGATTGTATCTCAGACTACTATTCTTAGGCTAAGCAGATACAACTACAAAGCACCAGGTCTCAGGAACCTGCTGCAGTCACCCTGGATCAGCCTCTTTGATCACCCAGATATACAAACAAACACACTGAACACTTACAGAATAAATTCTTATCACAGGCTTGGTAAGTGTGGAGGTCTCCTTGCAGGCACCAGGCAGTTAATGTCAACCCTTTTCTACTTGATGACAGACAGCCCCATTGGATGAGAGTCCTGTGGTTTCTAGTTTTTTACAGGGGCCTAGCATTGAGATGGGAAACACTTCCCGTGATTCCTTTTGTCCTCAGGCATCCTGTCTTATTTGAACCTTTGGATGTCAGGACATTTCCTGCTGACACCTGATTGGACACTTTCTCTAACCTGCAAAGTTATACATGGTTCTGTTGCAGTACCTGTTCCTGTAAACTGATCCAGAAGCTTCCTGGGAAACTCTGCAGCAGATGGTGTTGGAACCACTATGAAGTGGCTCTGAGCAGGATTTAAAATTAAATAATTGGCTTTCTATGGTTTTCTGTGAGTCTGTGCTAGGCCTCAGCCCCTTGACTGGTGATGGGAGCTGATTCATAATAAGTGAAACTCTATGAATCACTGGTCCCTGGCTAAGGCCTGTAATGGCCTATTTCACCAGAGATACCTCAAAAGGTGTGAAAAGGCCTCACACCTTGACTCCAACACTAATTAAGTACGGAGACTGTAGCTGAATGAATCTCACTCGTGCTGTCACAATCCTACCATAAATGTCATCCTCAAGATAAGAAGGTTCTCCTAAATTGGCATATTTTACTACTTGGAGAAGTCCTTGAAGTGAATCCCAATTTCCTGCTCATTTCCCACACTATCCTAAGCTTCCTCATCCTTTGTTGTGGTCCTAATCAATATGAGTGTTTCATTGAAGTCTTTTCTTGGCCCTTAGAGTGTCAAACTGAGCTAAAAAAGGGATTTGACACTTCTGAAGCCCTAAATTCATAAAACTTGTCTCATTTTATTTAATTATTTGTGTTGCATTCATTTGGGAGATTGGGGATCCAGATCAGAACCCAATAATGATTTGCAACATAATTTTTAGGTAATTTCTTTTTGGTGTGCACTGTAGTAAGGTATTTTATTTTCTTAAGGATAGTTATCTTGGTCTTGAGTCAGAAAAGATATCTTGACTTCTCCAACTTTGAATTGAGATACACACCCAAGGGAACCTCGCTGTCTTCTATGTTACATAAGTACAAAGAGAGGCTTCCCAGAGGTCCCTGGAGAAGATAGCCAGTGCCTTTAGGGCCAACTTCCTCCTGCCTGGTGGAAAAATGTCTTTGAATTCTCTCAGCTTCCTCCAGCACAGGAAATGGTCCCTTTCCAGGCCAAGGAGACTGTTACATGCTAGTAAACGGGGTGGAGACAGCTGTAACTTTGCTGAGACACTCATCTCCTCCATAAACTCAGTGAGAAACATATTACAAATGGATCCTTTGTCTACAGAGTCATTTCTTTTATTTTAATTTTTTATTTAAAGAGAAAAAAAACAGAAAAAGGATAGAAATATTACAGAATTTAAAGAAAAGAAGATAAAAAGTAAGAAATCACTAGTTGATAAAATACTCATGGTTCTTTTAGAAATAATTTTTCAAGTTACAAAATTAAAGCACAAAAAATGGACACTCAAGCAGTGAGAGTGCAAACAGATCTGTTCAATAATCCAACAAGAACCTAGAAATATGGTTATCAACCTTAAACACCTAAACATAAATGCATCTATATCTTTTATGGCACTTCCTATTTCCTCTTTTTTACAATAGCAATTATACATTTTTAAAATTTTATTTAAAAAGAAGAAAAAAAACAAAACAAAAAAGAGTAGCAAAAATACAGAATTCTAAAAGAAAGAAAGAAAAAGAAAAGAAAAGGAAAATGAGAAAAAAAACCTGCTAAGAAATCAGTAGTTTATAAATTACATATTATCATCTTGGATGTAGTTGTTCAAGTTACAAAGTTAAAGGGTAAATTGTAGACATTCAAACAGTAAGACTACAAACAGTTCTGCTCAAAGATACAACAAAGATTCAGCAATATGTTCATCTATTTTAAACACTGAAACATACATGCAGTTATATCCCTTAGAGCACTTTCTTTTCCTCTCTTTTTTACAACAGCAATTACATATTTTGGTTTTACTACACTTGTGGTTCTTACTTACTTTTTACACTAGAGACACAATAGGATATTTATAAATATGATTCATATTTATTTCACTAATGAGGATAGTCTCAAGTTGTCTACATTTACCTATGAAGGCCTCAAGGTCATCCTTTTTTATAACTGAGTAATATTCCATTGTATAAAAATGCTACATCTTTTTCATCCACTCTGCAGTAGCTGGGCATCTGGGTTGATTCCAGGATTTAGCTATCACAAATTGTGCCACTATGAACATGGGGGCACATATATCACTGTGATATGAACTTTTCAGTTCTTCAGGGAAAATACCTAGGAGGGGAATAGCTGGATTGAATGGGGCTTCCAATCCTTGTGTTCCCAAGAATTCTCCATGTGGATTTCCAAAGGGGTCTCACCAGTCTGCATTCCCACCAACAGTGGAGCAGTGTTCCTTTTTCCCTGCAGCCTCGCCAACATTTGTTATCAGTTGATTTCTTGATGGCAGCTATTCTTTCTGGAGTGAGGTGGAATCTCAATGTTGTTTTAATTTGCATTTCTCTAATGACCAGTGATGGTGAACATTTCTTTATGGGTTTATTTGCCATTTATATATCTTTCTCTGAGAACTGTGTGTTCATCTCAGATGCTCATTTTTGGAGAGGGTCTTTGAATTTGGGGAGCTTGATTTTTTCAATTCTTTATATGTTCTGGACACAAGTCCTTTGTCTGAGGGGTTGCTGGCTAAAAGTCTTTCCCACTCTGTGGGTTTTCTTTTCATTTTGTTGGTGATTTCCTTTGAAGTGCTGAAACTTTTCAATAATGTGAGATCGCATTTGTTGATTCTTTGAAGTGTTTCCTGTGCAGTTTGCATTTTGTTCATGAATTCTCTGCCTACCCCTATGTCTCCAAGACTTCTACCTACCTTGCCTTCCAGTAGATTTAGAGTTTCTGTTTTAATATTTAAATCTTTGATCCATTTAGACTTTAGTTTTATACATATTGATAGGCTTGGACCTAGTTTCATTCTTCAGCATGTAGAGAGCCAATTTTTCCAACACCACTTATTAAAGTGACTATCCTTCTTCTAGTGGACATATTTAGACCCTTTGTCAAATATCAGGTGGTTGAGTGTCTTTGTAGTTGTGCTTGCATCTTCTAATCTGTTCCATTGATCCTCAGGTCTATTTCTTAGAGACACAATTAATTTTATTAAATATACTTATATAAAAATTTCAGTGAAAATGGAATGCAAGCCAATTTTTAAAGTCACAAGAACAGCAAAAAATATTGCAAAGAATGAATAATGAAAAGAAACTAACCTGTCACCTATAATAAGTAAATTCATTATCTACATGGGCAAAGTTTTATCTTTAAAACAGATTAGAGGTTCAAGTACATGTAAAAATTTAATGTTAAAAATGCATTTCAAGCCATTGGGGAAGAGGTTAGTTTTTAAAATCTGAGCATTTGGCTGAGCCATGGAGAGAAAAGCAAAATGAAAGCAAAACACCACTGGATCTCCACCGTGATCTTTATTTATAGCAAAATGAATTCCAGAGGACTAAAGTTTTAAAATTACAAACTGTAATTGTAAAAGTACTAGTAGGAAACTTGGTCAATTGATTTGCATAAATTTCTTTAGGGAAAGACCTTTCCAGTAAAGCTCCTGACAGAATTCTTAAAAGAAAAACATTGATAAATAGATTACATAAGCATTAAAACCTTCTGTTTACAACAAAAATCATAACCAAAACCAAAAGATAGTTTACAAGCTGGGGGAAAATGTTTGTAGCACATATGGCCAAGGCTTACTGTGCAATATGTAATGAGTGTAGCAAATTAGGGGATAAAACAGTCAATGGATGAAAGACATTTTAAATTTTGGATTATGTTTAACTGATGTGCCCAAAATTCAGCTTCAAGGGTTTAAAGTACTGGTTACTTTTCCTCACATAAAAAGCCTGAAAGCAGTCTAGGCTCTCAGGCTGGCACTGTGGCTCCATGTTGCATTCAGTCCTTAGATTCTCTTTCTGTCTGGCTATCTTTAGTGGGTGGCTGTATTTTTCCTGTCCACAAGATGCTCTTCCACTTACAGATGCTGCATCTGAGACAGTTGCAAGCGTGCTAGTCCAGTCTGCGTTTTAACAAGCTTTACTAGAAACTCTGCCACTTTACAGAGAGATAAATAATTGTATGATCTCACTCAGTTGTGGAATCCAAAAACACTGACCTCCCAGAAGGGGAGATACCAGAGGATGCTGCTTACAGTGGTTGGGGAGAATAAGCATTGTACTAGTTAGCTGTTTTGGTAAGAAATACTGATGATATAATAAACTTACAAAGAGAAAAGTTTTATTTTGGATGATAGCTTTGGAGGTTTTTGTCTATGATCAGTTGGCTCCATTGTTTTGGGCCTGTGGCCAGGCAGACATCATGGGAGGTAGTGTGTGGCAAGAAAGATAGGAAGGCGAGATTGGAGTCCCCCAGTTCCCTTAAGGCATACCCCGTTCCCTGGAAGAGCTTCCACTAGGCCTTTCCTGTTAAGTTTCCACCATCTCCCACTAATTCCAAGCTGGAGGCTAAGTTTTTAACACATGGATGGGCCTTTGAGGGACATGTAAGAACCAAACCCTGGCAAGGGGAGGGATGGGAAAGGTTGAGTACCTAGTGACAATTAGACCAGAACAAAAGGTTCTGATATGTTATTGCACAGTAGGAGGACTATAGCTGATGGTGATGACGATGACATACCATGTGTTTTAAAAAGTAAAAAATGATTTTGAATGATTTTACTGCAAATGATCAAGATTTAAGGAGATAAACATGCTTAATTAAAGCCTATAATCATGTACAGTTTTATATGTCAAAAGCTAGAAAGCAAACAGACAGGGAAGGAAGGGAGGGAAGAAAGGAGGGGAAGAACTACCACTTGACTTACTGGTTGCAAAGAAGTTTGGAAAGTTTGACAAAGGTTTTGCTTAAGAGAAAATATGAGTTTTCTCTTTAAAGGAAAAAGGGAAAATGAATAGTGAGAAGGTAACTAGTTGTATATGCCACAGATGTGAAGACAACTCACACATAAATGTAAGCAACTTAGAAATGTATAGATTATATTAATCATCCTACCATTGCTGTGAAGAAATACTTGTGAAAATCAGATCAAAGGAAGGAGAGGTTTATTTTGGCTTACAGTTTCAGGGGTTTCTGTCCACGATCACTTGATCCCACTACTTTTGAGCCTATGAAGAGGCAACATGTCATGGTGTGTAGTTCATGGAGCAAAAGTGCTTAGCTTAAACCTACTCACCAGGAAGCAAAGAGGGAGACAGTGTGAGGCTGGGGTCTCAGTACCCCCTCCCAAGTATGCCTGTAATAACCTCACTTTCTTCCACTAGGCCCAATCTCATAAAGATTCCACTGCCTCCCCATTGCACCACTGGCTGATGACCAAGCCTTTACCTTTTGGGCATTTCGGGGCCTCTTAAGATGAAAACTGTACCGTGGGTATTTGAGTTTACTCATAAATAAATGCAAAGCAAGGTAACAGTGAGACCATTTTTCCTGAATCAGATTAGCAATAAAGGATTTGCTGATACCTACTTTTGGTAAGGTTGTGGGAAAACGGGCACTCTTAAACTGCTTCTTGTGGGTATAAATGTTTTTAGAAGACAGTTTGGGACAATTGTAGCAAGTCTGTAGCCAGAGGGATGCTGACAGGGTGGGGGATGAGGGATTAAGAAAACACAACACACATACTAAAAGGAAAGCTGAGACCAAGTGAGACGTGACTTCTCTGATGGGGATAAACAACTCAACACAGTGTGGGGCTTTATTTATACACCGTAAAAGAAGGGAAGTGTACAGCAGAGTCAAAAATGTAGGTTTCAGTTTTTGCTGAGAACTCTGAAAGTGAAACATGTTTAGTGCTAACTGTGCTGTGTAGTTAACAGGGAGGACCACGAAGGCCAAATGCTTGCTGGACTGACCTTTCTGTATTCTGAAGGAGTTTGTCAGCTTCCAACTCACCCAATACTAAAAGCATAGTATTGACTATACTTTTAAAAATGCATTCTATACAAATATTTTATGTATATGAAAGGTAAATGTGTCCAAATGTTCACTGCGATATTACTTGGAGTTGCAAAAACAAAACTACAACCTACATGTTCATCAACTGTCAAAGAAGTGATTGTGTATATGTCAAAGAGCTTATTCAGTGATAAAATGTATAAGTTAAATGAAATACATGTGTCTCAATATGGAAAGACCTACAAGTTTATGTTGTTGAAATTTAAAAGTCAGATATGCCAAGATGAACATGGAAAGATCTACAAGTTATATTGTTGAATTTTAAAAGTCAGATATGCTAAGATGTGGATGCCGGTATTCCTAGGCACTTGGGTTGCTGAAGTGGAAGGGTTTCTTGAGTCTACGAGTTCAAGAGTCCAGCCAGGGTAACATAGTGTAACTCCATCTCAAACAGCCAATCCCAGAGGTTAGGTTGGAAGAGTTGAAATAACATCCCATTAAAAGAAAAAAAACTGAAAAATATGTATGTATAAGTATGGATAGTTTTAGTAAAGATACACAAAGAATGTTTCATGAGTTTTTTTTTTTTTTTTTTGCTGCTGCTGTTGCTGAGGGTTATTTATAGTGGGAACACATTGTTACTAGGATCTGTTTAGTTAATGTCCATCAACTTTCCCATCATACATTCTGGGTGTGGCTAACTGAGGTCATTGCCTCTCTTCCAGTTGGACCACTTACATTACTTTTGGAAAGGGAGGGTGCATCATAACTGGCCTAGAACCCAATTCTCCAGAAACAAGCCACAATATTATTGATGACAGAAAGACAAATCAGATCCTGGCATACAACAAAAACAATTTAATAGCAACAACTATTCTACCCTGGCAATAGCAATGAAATTTGCACCAATACAGACAACTGGATATTGACATACCATAAGAATCACTTAAAAGCTACCACTGTTCCACTCTTAAAGTATAAAAGAAAAAATAGACAAAAAGACAAACCACATATTGACATAAATATCTCCGAAATGGAACAACTATACCACCATTAACAATAGAAAGAAATTCAAAATAATAGCCTATCTAAAGAGTAATGAAGCTAATGAAAGTGGAGAATGTGGGGAAGGGGAAAGTTAAACATGTAAAATACAAGACCGGGTGTGGTAGCTCACGCCTGTAATCCCAGCACTTGGGAGGTTGAGGCAGGAGCACCTTTGGGAGTTCGAGACCAGCATGGGCTACAAAGTGAGCTCAAGGCCAGACTGAATCTGCACAGCAAGACCCTGTCTCAAAAAGACACACAAAAAATGTAAAATATGAAAATGAAAGAAAAAGAATATGAGAAGGATGAGAGAAAAGTGAGATAAAGGATCCTATTAAGTAAGAAGAGAAAAATCAATAGAATTTAACAGAAAAGAACCATCAAGAAAAAGAAAAGGCTAGGGGCTGGGGATTTAGTTCAGTGGCATAAGCACCTGCCTTGTAAGCATTCAGTAATGAGTTTGATCCCCAGTACTGGTAAAAAAAAGAAAAAATCCTACCCTCAAAAAGAGAATCAATGACAAAAAAGAAAAGAGTCCAAAAATTTCTTGCATGTTTATGAATAAGTGGTTTCTTTGTAGGGCCTACAGTACTGGAGTCCAGCAGCTGTGGGTGAGGGATTCTAAGTCACCATTAAGTCTTATTTTATTTCTAGTCTCAGTTTTTGTGTATGGTTAATGAGTCCTTCCCCACATTTTCCCCTGGGCATAGTCTGTCAGTGGTGTCTGCCTTAGTGATACATTCACTCCTGAGCTCTTAGCTGCCAATGCAGTTTTAGCTGCCATGTACCTCTGTACCCCAAGTCACTGCTTTCTCTGCCTAGCTTATGGCCTGTGGTTTTGTGAGATACTCACACCTGCTCCATATGTCCCTCTGTTCATACACCCCAGTCTGTGGCAACTGTCCAAGCCAAATTGTATCTCTGATTATGTTGTTGGCAAATGGGGAAAGAAAACAAACCACTGAGTTCTATGCTACCCAGTAGGGCAGGGGTGTTAAGCAACCTGCTAGATTTAATGCTAGTACTTTCTAACCTTCCCCTCCTGTGCCCAAACCATGCACAATCAATCTGGCTTCTCACCACATCCTTCTCGGCTTGAGCTTAAATTTCTTAGGGAATCTACATGTAACCTGTGATCTCTCCACAAAGGTCTCTTGTGGCTATGTCTTCCACTCAGTCATTGTGGCAGAGAGACCCAGAAATCCTGAAGTATAGTTGTTCTACAGCCCAGTCTTCCTAAGATTCTTACTGGTTAAATCCTGTAACTGTGATGGGCACTGTACGGGATTTCTTCGCCAACTCTAGTCTGCCATGTGAAGTATTTTCAGAGTAGAATCCCACACTATTTTTGCAGTTAACAGTAGTAGCATGCTTTTCTTGGGGAAAGTGCTGTTCGTCATTTTTTGTTGTAGCTGCTGAGCCTCTTTAGGTTGACCCTCTCCCTTGGTTAGCAGGGAGCCGGGGTTAGCATTGCAGACTGCTTCATTCTTTTCTCTGTGTTGTGCTCACTTTCTCTAGCTTCGGTCTAGATTTTCTTACTTTTTTATTTGTTTTCCTTCAGTCTCCATGCATTCCATGCCCCGCAGTGCTGGGGCTCTACCCCAGGATCTCACACATGCTAGGCAAGCACTCTACCACCCTACCCTCCCTACAGTTCCATCTCTGTCTTATTTGATTCTATGTTTTGTCTTTTCTTCTGCTTAACCAATTTGCCCATTTTTCCTATGTTATCTTTGTTTTTGGTTTTGTTCTTTGTCTTTCCAAAGATGGAGGTCTCATTAAAACAACTAGTGATCCTAAGTTGTCTGTGCTCTTTTAACATTTGACACCATGAGGCTGAACTGATCACTTTCTGTGTATGAGTCAACGCTGTCATTTTGAAAAACACATCATAAGCCAAGGACAAGTTATTTTCTAAGTATCTCTTGAATAGGAGTTGACACTTCTGTTCTTGTTGTGTTGCTAGAAAGTCTCTTGCTCAGAAAGTATCAGCCTGATGTCTTATGTCCTGGAAGCTGGTTATCTCACTGTTTGGAAGCCAGACTTTCACTTCAGCTTCTTTGTTTTCACTGTGTAGCTTCTTTCTTGCCCTGAGGTGAGCTTGATGTTCCTCAGTCCTATTAGGTCTCTGGCCACACTTCCAGCCCTAACTTGAACCTGTGTAGAGAGTACCTTGACTTCTGTGGGCTTAAGGAGGAAGTATTTTTCTCTCTGTCTGAATCTGGGCCTACCTGAGGAGTTGGCAGACTTTTTCTTTGAAAAGGCCTAAGAATAAAGCATATGGGTTTTATGGGCTATGTCCTAGTCTTTTTGGCATACCCCCCCCACTTCTCTCTTAGGTGAGATTAATTTTTCTTGTATGTCTTTTCCTCTGCCCATTTTCGATAATGCCTTTTTTCTTCCTTTCCCATCAGTTCCCTGAGGTGTGGGGAGAGAGTAGAAATAGAGGCATGTATTTAATCTACTAAGTTTAACCAGAAGCTCCCCCCAAATCCAACTTGATTGGTTCTTATTTCTCCTACTCTCTTTGATAGTTCTTGGGTTAATTTTGCATTTGTTCTCCACGTGCTCACTAGCTATGCCAGATGTTTGAGAAGATGTCCTTGGGAAGAAAAATGAGGGGTTTGAAATGTAATGTTCTCAAAAGGGTCACAGTGGTTTTGTGTGTGTGAGATCTCAAGAAGTCTAGGCTGTTTGTAACCACCACACACTCATAACAGAAACACAGATTCACCCTTATTTGTGTAAACCATCAGGAGCATTTTTAAATGTTTGTAATGAAGTTTGTGGCTTATTTTTTTTAAAATTGAATTTAAGGTAGTAAATCAAAACTTTTGGTGGTGTACCCCTGACAGCAGGGAGAGTCTGGTAAGTTATCCCCAAGAGCTGATCAAAGGGAGTTGTTGAACATTTTTGTGTGTATTTGTGTTTTGGTCCTTTAATCTGGTGGTGTTTCCAGTTCTTCTCTGAATGCACTAATGCACACTCCATCCTCTACTTGTCACTTTGGCAGCACCAGCTGCTGTCTTTACCAAATGGCTGCTATTCAGGCAGAAGTCTGCCTTTGCCTTTCAGTCTATATGAGGTATGAACAATGATAATTTTCAGGAAATGGGCATCCTTCAAGATCTTCCTCATATCACATTTTGGTCTAGTGATCAAATGAAAGTTGAAAACTGGAAAAGTAAAATGTACTGAAAATGACTGCTGACCCTTTCTGCCTAGGTTCCCCTTTCCTTTCCTTGCCAGTGAAGATGGTGTGCTTGGTGGCGTGATAGTTCTCTGATCATGCAGGTGTTCTGCAGAGCCAGACTCCTCCCAGGATAAGCAGACAGTTCTAGGTAAATTGGACTTGTCTATGTTGTGCTTTCTTTTCTTGTTTTAAGGAATGACAAGTTTTATAACCTCAAGTCAGTAACTTTAAGGGATGGAAGGGATGGATACACTATTAATATGTTCTTTCTCCATAGCTGATACTGCATCATTTTCAAGTGGGTTTAGAACCGGGGCCTTTAGTGCAGTATGGTATTCAGAATGTCACACCTTATTCCACAGACCTTTTGAGGTGACCCTGAAAACAGTATGCATAGTAACACAGAGAGAAGTTTCTTCCTATTTCCCTTTCCAAAAAGGAATCAGGAACCTTCTAAAGAGTTACTTGTCTAGAAGTCAAGCCTGGTGCCACGGCTTCTTAGCTGCAGTGCCTTTGTACATGCATCTTACTGTGCCATGAGACTTCCTCATCTGTAAAATAAGGATGTCTGCCCTGCCCTTCTTGTAAAGCTGTGACAAGGGATGGGCAAATGATGCTTTTCAGATTTGCAAGTGTCCATCCAGATGTTTGATTTGGGTCTAGCCAAGCACACTGCTGGGGTCAAAGCCCAGCCCACCCTCATTTATCAAAGCACAGACTTATGGAGTCCTCACTGCTCACTGTTTGCCTTTTTTTGATTCACCCATCCAGAGAGACACTTCTCAGTAATCTACATAAAGATGAAATGTAAGACAGTAGGGAACATGTGTGTTTTGTTTTATTTCTTTTTTTAAATTTTTTATTTAAAGAGAAACAAAAGCATGTAAAGGTTAGAGATAACACAAAATTCCAAAAAAAAGATAATAAGAAATCACTAGTTAATAAATTATACATTGTCTGCTTAGAAATAGTTGTTCAAGTTACAAAATTAAAGCACACAAAGTATAGTCAAACAGTGAGAGTGTAAATAGCTATGCCTGCATGAATCTCTACATGTATTTCTATCCTTTCTGTATTAGAGGGAAAAACAAAATTTGGCAAGACAAAACAAAACAAATTCCTATAAAAACATGAAACTAAAAAGTCATATAGAATCACAGTACAAGGTGATCTACCATGATTACTGTGTTGTTTCTTATTATCTTCCATAGAATGTCTATATCATCAGGCATAATTGAATATAGCAGTACAATTGAGTAAAGCAGTGAATAACAATACTAGTAAAAATAAAGCATTGTAGACAGTATAAAACTTCAAAGGCAGGTAATAATCAAACCAGAGTGGATATTCTAGTGGATCTTGTCATCTTAAGTGCAGTTGCCTGTACTCTCAGACTTGATACCATAACAGCTTTGAATAAAATCTATCAATACAAAACAGTGATCCAACAAACCAGATGCGATTATGATCAGTCATCGTAAAACAGTGTAGGTTTTACAGAGCTTTAGATTAAGTTAATAGGAAATTAAGGATGATTACCATACTATATCCTGTTATTTTCAGGATTACTGTCTGTGCTCTGAAATCTAGTACAGGTAGAATGACTGGAACAGAATATAATACATCTAAGTAGAGTAGTGTGAGTAATTTGGGTTTTAAATCCTGGTGCACTGTTAACAATATAGTGTATCAAGGCCATCTGTGTTAGAGATTCTAGTTATCCTTCTCTGAAGAGGCCATTTTGAAGGTGATTTTCCCCAACAAGGTCTGGTGAGAGGTGAAGCCACAGAAAGGGCAGAATTAAGAGCTAGGAGAGGTGTTCAGGAAAAACCCTGTAACAGGAGAGGGAAAACTTAACAGTGCTGACTGGGATGATGCTGCTGACAGGCTGAGATGTGCAAAAGCAAAAGGACGAAGCACTGTCCTCGAGGAAACAGTCTGCACATGCGCGGCGAAAGGAGCAGCTTCAGGGGAACCTGGAGGGGGACCTTGTAGTTAGCACCCAGTTACCAAGGTCAGGGATGGGAGCAGGCCCTCCCAGTGTGACCTGAAGGCTACCAGCCTGGCGCTGGGGGCAGAACCCTGAGCAGCATCACAGTGCCCCCAGCACTCTGCCCTGAGCCACAGGGATCAGCTGTGGAATCCGAGTCTTTGCAGGTTGCTTGGTTGCATCTGGTCTGCGAGGACATTGAGGGAGCCTTTGTAGAAGTATTTGAGGCACAGTAACTGGTATTGCCCAAATGGTTCAAGATGATCCTTTAGATTCTCAAGGCCCCAGCTTACCATTCACTGTCTGATCACCACAACCCTCATATGAGGGGGCCTGGGGTCCTCCTCCTAGGGCTTGTATGTGGGGATGGCAGTAAGGAGCAGAGGCCTGGATCCAGCAGGGGTCTGCCTGGCTTTGTGGTCCTTACTCTTCTGCACTTCCACCCTGGTGTGGAAGACTGGCAGGAGACAGGCTTTGGGAGTGCAGCAGAGAACACACTCCAAACTCA
>PVLA01013605.1:0-35871 GCA_004027455.1 Hydrochoerus hydrochaeris
ACTATCCCACCCGACCAGACATCCCGGTGCTTCAGGGGCTGAGCCTGCAGGTGAAGAAGGGCCAGACGCTGGCCTTGGTGGGCAGCAGCGGCTGTGGGAAGAGCACAGCGGTCCAGCTCCTGGAGCGGTTCTACAGCCCCTTGGCTGGGACTGTGGTGAGTGCTGTCCCCTTCAGCTCATTTCAGGCTTTTCATCCTCTAAGTACCTGGACATGATTCAGTCTTCATGACAGACCAGAGCTTTTCACACCTTTAAGCCTCTTAGATAAAGTCTCACACCTTAGGTTTAGTGCTCAGGCTGTGTCATCTGCCCCACGGACTTCTCTGTCATCTCCAGCCATGCTGTTCCTCACCCACCTTTGTGAACAGCCTTCTTATCACGCATGCCTCTTGCCAGGGTTAAATTTCGGCAGGCACCAAAGAGGCAACAGAAAGCGAAGTAGTCAGAAATACAGAGAAGGTGTGCTAGGAGAAACGGAGTAGATGAAAGCCAAGGATGAGATGTGTTTCAGGATGATCAGTAAGGGCAGATGCCATGGAGGAACTTGGTAAAGAGGACACACAGACCTGGTAGCTTCTGGCACGCACAGGCACTTTCTGACGTCTTCTACTTTCAGGGAAGTGCTGAGAGTGGGAAGAGCTGATCCTCTCTTAGGGGTATTTAGAAGGAGAAATGCAGGTTTAAGTCTTGATAAACTATTTTGAAGATCGAAGGTAAGAAGTAACTAAGAACAGTTTGAATGGGAACATTTTAAAGTGGAAACTCTTGAGCATTTTTAAGACTTGGGATGAGAGAGGCCAACTAGTGGAGAGAGAACATTGAATCATCTTCTGAGGCCAAAAAATCCGTAAGTCAAAAACAAGATCAATGTATTTGGGGAGTGAATGATGAGTGTATAAGAATGCCCTTTAGGTTTTTGCTCTCAATGACGTCAGAATTATTTATTCAGCAAAAGTCTTAGTGCCAGACTTGAGATCAGAACCTTAAGGGAGTAATGAATTTAAATTAACAATGGATACAAAAACAGGAAAGAATACAAATTAGAGAAATAAATTTTCATTATGTGGGGAGTTATTGATCATACTCAAAGGTAATGTACAAAATATTGAATGAGTGGAGTAATAATGGTCACTGACCAATAGACTGATGTTTGCCAGCTCCATGGGATCCTTCTTGAGAAACAACTGAAATATAAAGAGAATTTTCATCCTCGAGTCACAGGCCCTTTATTTCCCCACAACAATTAATCTGTTTCTCAGAAACATTTTTATTACATTCAAAGACAGTTTGGAGTTTTTTCAGTCTTCTTTAATAATTACAAAAGCTTGTTTATTTTAAAGAAAGATAATTTTTTTTTGAACTCACAACCTGAGCTTAACAGGCAAGCACTTGAACCACTGAGCTAAATCCCCAGCCCAGCTTGCTTTTTTTTTATTCCTGTGTTTTATATTTTCTACAACATCTGATTTTATGCTTCAATTTTGTGGTTAGATTTTGAACATAGGATTCTAAAGTGAAGGCCCCACTGATATCTAAAGCAATTAGAGGAGAAAATATGAGCTTTCAGACTCTGATGAAGGTCCTCGGCAGACTTCTATTAAGAAATACATTAAATGCTGTGCTGTAATGAGTTACAGGGCATGTGTCTGCCTTCACAGATAGCAAATGAGAAGACAGGTGTAGACTTCCATGCGTTAGATTAAAGAAGTTAGGCCTTGAAGTTTTCTTAGGAGGTAAATAGTATTTGATGATGGGGGAGTAGCAGCAGTCACAGGCAGTGCAAGAGATCACATGGGCTGTGGTGGATAAATGGAAGGAAATGTGACCTTCAGCGATGTTGTGTTCAACTATCCCACCCAACCAGACATCCCCGTACTTCAGGGGCTGAGCCTGCAGGTGATCCCAGTACAACACACAGGACAGTTCAGGTGGAATAGAGAATTAACAAGAGTAATGATTCTCAGACTTTTCAGATTATTGGCCATTAAAGGTTCAGAAATTTCAAAGATAGTCACTTTTCAGGAGAATAAATACTTGGTGATAACCAAATGTTGGAGTTGAAAATAATAATAGCAACAGGAAAACAGATATGCCAGAAGGGAGTAATTAATGATTATTCTTTAAGTACAAACACAAACAGCAAATAATTTTCAAAATGGACAGTATCATACAGTTGGGTTGAGGAAGCAGAAATCACTATAGGTCTTTGATGAATTTAATAAAGGGAATTAGGTGCTTCTTCTTTGAAAGAGCTGGAAGAGTAGATGTAAAGGAGGCTGTTCCAAGCCAGGGGTGGTGGCTCATGCTTGAAATCCCAGCACTTGGGAGGCTGAGGCAGGAGGATTGTTGCAAGTTTGAGACCAGCCTGGGCTACAAAGTGAGCTCAAGGCCAGCCTGAACTGCATAGAGATCCTGTCTCAAAAAGACAAAAAAAAAAAATGGCTGTTCCAAACTTTCCTAATCATAGGACTGTAGGTAGGATCCTAGAACCCAAAATTGGCCAAAAATTACACCTTTTCATAGTTCTTCCAAATCTAAAGATACAAGACAAGGGTCTGGCTGTTATAAAAATGCCCACCTGGTATAACGCATATATTAATTTATCTCTGCTACTAAAGGAGAATTCGCCTCTGCCTCCAGATTTTACACAGAGTCTCTCACTGGTAGAACCTAACTTACTTACAGAACCAAGGGAGCCTGGGAAATTTCTAGTCCATCATATGTACAAGGGGGTGGTGCGCTGAGTACATAGGGTAGCAACCTTCTCAGGATGGTGCAGAAGATACACTGAAAGCAAAGTATTTTCATTTGTTCCAGGAAAATGCAGTATTGACTCAGGTGTTTGAATTTGATCATTTAAATACTGCCAAATGATGCAGGGCAAGAAGGGTCCTGCAGATATCCAAGCAAAGGTCCCAAGTTTCGTTTACAAATACCCAACAACCTTTTATTTTTATATCTTTCCTGGGTGAGTCTGATGGCCAGCTATAGTTAGGGAACCACTGAGCTGGTAAACTTCAGGAAAGTTTAGGCTAAATTGTGGGAAATCTTGAAATATTAAGCATCAGTATTGTGAAGAAAGAAGGATCCAAGTAATGAGATCCTGAAAGTTACAAAATTTTAGGCATTCTGGTTAAAGAAAACAAAACAAACTCTGGATTCAAAACTATATGCAAAAGTGAGTATGTGCCACAAATGAATAACATTATAACAGAATCTGATTATTAGCACCATGAAGATCTTGGTCTCAGGTTCCTCGTAGGAACATGGCAATTCCCTCTTATGCCCTTGCATCACTACTGCCTAGGATCCTGGCCAGCAAGGAGCCTGCAGGGGAAGCCAACAGACCCTGGCTTCAGCAGCCTCAGCAAGCAAAAGGTGCTTGCTACCCCAGGCTTCTAGCCCCAACCTCCTGAAAACTTGGAACAGCAGAGTTTTGTGGAACTGTAGTAGATGCTGAAGTGACAGGAGAGGGTTTTATAGGACTAGTAAATTGTTTGCAAATTTCCCAGCAAAGGTAAAAAGATCTTAGTGTTACCTCACTTCAATTTGGCTTTTAGAAGATGATCTTGTGCTTGAAAAGTTTAGTATTTGAATATGGTATTTAATAACACTGTATTATATTTTGTAGTATGCCACAGTCTGATATGTTAAAAGTAGAGCATAGTTTTTTCTTTTTCTTTCATTTCATAAGCTAATTGTATTTCTCTCTTTTTTACTTTAATTAGCACGTGTTTGCAGTGCATAATGATTGCATTCCCTGTAGGGAACTGGTACATGTACATAACACATTTCAGTTCTGTTTTCTCCCCTTCTCTCTATACCCCTTTTATTTTTTCCAGCATCAGATTCATTTATTTATAAAACCTTATAAAGTTAATTATCATATACACAGGTTGAAAATCAGACTAATAAGCCAAAGAACATATAAAACACATTAAGACAGTTGTACTACATCAAGGTGTACTTTTAGATACATAGTCTCCACTGGATAACAACATTTTTTTTGTTTTTTTTTTCTCCTGTTATCTGTCTTTTTATTTTGGGTTATGAAAAATTCTCTCTCTAGAGACAGAGTTTTTCATATTGGAGAAACCATGTGATATTTAAGCTTGTGGGTCTGAGTTACTTTACCTAACATTATAGTCTTGAAATGCATCCTTTTTCCTATAGATGACTCAAATTGATCCTTCTTTATGGCAAAACAGGACTCCACTGTGTATAAGTACCAAGTTTTCTTTATCCATTCATCTATTGATAGACATATAGGCTGTTTCTGATTAGTTATTATGAATTTCACTGCTATAAACATGGATATGCATACTTTTAAATATTTTGGGAAGATATCAGGAAGGAGAATAGCTGGGATAAATGGAATTTCTATTGTTAAGTTTTTTGGGGGAATTTCCTTACTGATTTCTGTATTGGTTGTACCAGTTTACATTCCTGTCAACAATGGAGAAGGGTTCCTTTTTCACCACGGCCACACCAGCATTTGTTATTGGTTGATTTCTTGAAAATAGTCATTCTTTTTGGAGTGAAGTGGAATCTCAGTGTTGTTTTAATTTGTGTTTCTTGAATGGCTAGCAGTGTTGAACATTTTTTTCATGGATTTATTGGCTATTTGCATTTCTTCATCTGAGAAGTGTCTGTTCATTTCACATGCCCATTTTTTGATTGGCTCTTTAATTTTAGGTGGTATAATTTATTAAGTTCTCTATATATTGTAGGTATTTTTCCTTTGTCTTAGGACTAACTAGTGAAATTTTTCTCCCATTCTGTAGGTTGTCTTTTCATTTTGCTGGTGGTTTCCTTTGTTGTGAAGGTTTTTAATTTGATGCAATCTTGTATATTGATTCTTGGTACTATTTCTTGTGCAACTGGGTGTTTTTTTGAGGAAGTCTTTATCTGCACCTATGTCTTCATGAATTCTACCTATTTTGTCTTTCTGCAGATTAAGTGCTTCTGTTCTACTGTTTAGATCATTGATCCGTTTTGATTTTAGTTTACTGTATGGTAAAAGATACAAGTCTAGGTTCAACCTTTGGCACATGGATAGCCACTTTTGCCAGCACCATTTTTTAAAGAAGCTATCTTTCCTCCAGTGGAGTATTTGGCCCCTTTGTCAAAGATGACAGAGCTGAGTGTTCCTGGAGTTGTTTCTGCATTTTCTATTTGTTCTTTTAACCCATAACTCTGTTATTTTGTTTGCCAGTACTATGTGATTTTTGTGACTGTAGCTTTGTAGTATTTCTTGAAGTCTGGGATTTTGATACCCCCTACCTGACCCTTGTTACCAAGAATTGCTTTTGCTATTTTAGATCTGTTCTGTTTCTATATGAGTTTTAGAATTGTTTCATCCAATTTTGTAAGGACTATAATTGGTATTTTGATTGGGATTCCATTAAATGTATATAATGGTTTAGAAAATACAGTACAGTAATACCTTGGTTTGTGACTGTTTCTTTTCACAAAAAATTCAGTGTGCAAACAGAAACATTTGGCAGATTTCCATCCCATGGGGAAGCCTTGGCACTTTGGTTCAAGACTGGTAGGGCCCTGCCCAGCATCCCCCATCACCGGAGCACCCATGAGAAAGTCCCTCCAGGCCTATTTGGGCCCCGACAGTGACCCCGGAGTGGCACACAGCCACCTGCACTCCGTCTTGTGAGCCAAAAGTGGGAGAATCGATTTCCATACCACAGGGAAGCCTTGGTATGGCACTCTGAGACTGGAAAGGCCTGGATCAGTATCCCTTATTGCCAGAGGACTCATGGGAAGGTCCCTCTGGGCCTATTTAGGTCTTGCCTAGCTACCCCTGAGTGGCTCTGAGAATGGTAGGGCCCCATGTAGCATCCCCATCACCAGAGGACCCACAAGGAGGTCCCCTGGGACTATTTGGGCCCAGCCCAGCAACACCTGAGTGACTTACAGTGGCCTGCACTCTACCTTGCAAGCTGAAAGTGCACACAGTGATTTCCATCCCATGGGGAAGCCTTGGCACGTGGCTTAGAGACTGGTAGAGACTGGTTACCCAGTGACCCCAAGTGGCTGGGAGCCACCTGTAATGACCTCCACTCAACTGGGGAAACTCCCTGCAGTAGGGATAGATATTCTCAATCCAAGAAACAACTGAGACCTTGAGTTCAGCTTCCCTAGGGGAATATAAGAAAATGACAAAACAAAAGAGAAAAATGCAATCTAAAACCTCAGCCCATCCCAAGCAAGCCTAGGAGACATGGACATAGAAGAAAATGTAAGCCATACACATGAAACTCCTGAAATGATAGCGACTGAAGTAAAGAAACAACTCTGGGAAGCTATAAAAGAACTCAGATCAGAAATAATCTCCCAGGTAAAAAAAGAAATGATAAAAGTAATGAAAGAAATGCTGAACATATCTAAAAAAGACATAGTTAAAAAATCAGAGGAACAATGCAGAAATATGGAAACCTTGAACAAACAATGTAAGAAACAATGCATGAAACAGATTCAAAGAGATATACAGGAAATAAAAAATTCCATTGGAAGTTGGCAGGACCACCTCAGTGAAAGTGAAGATAGACTTTCAGACCTCAAAGACAAGATTGCAGCTAGTGAACAGGAAAGGAATGACAAAGAACAGCTGAAGAACTTCATGACCACCAAACCAACCCTGCAAAGAATACTGAAAGACATTTTAGATACACATAGGAAAAAACCACTAAGCAAGGCAAACAATTAAACAGAGGGGAAAGGTAAAGAATCAACAGCATAAAGATAACATGTCAAAAATAAACCAATATATATCAGTTATAACCATTAATGTAAATGGCCTCAATGAACCAATTAAAAGAAACATACTGACAGAATAGATCAAGAAACAACGTCCAACAATATGCTGTATATAGGAAACCCATCTAACCCAAAAGGATACTCATAGACTGAAAGTCCAAGGATGGAAAACAATACTTCATGCAACAGGAACTAAAGAAAAAAAAAAAACAGGGGTAGCTATTCTGTTTGCAAACAATGTGAACTTCAAACCAAGAATGATCAAAAGAGATAGAGAAGGTGACTGCAAACTAGTTAGGGGAAAACATCAAGAGGAAGAGATAACAATCTTAAATATGTATACACCAAATTTGGGAGCATCCAGCTATACAAACAAATATTAACAGAAATGAAAAATCAAATAAGCAATAACACAATTATAGCAGGAGACCTTAACACTCCTTTGACACAAAGACACAGATCAACTAGACAAAAAATGAGCAAATAAATAACAGTACTGAATCACACCTATGAACAAAAGGGCTTAGTGGATGTGTACAGAGTGTTCCAACAACATCAGAATATACATTTTTCTTAGTAGTACATGGAATGTTCTCTAAAATAGACTATATATTAGCCCACAGAACATGCTTAAGTAAATGCAAAAGAATTGAAATTATCCCATGCATGTTATCAGATCATAGCACCATGAAAATAGAAATTTAATGACAAAAGAAACTACAAAACCTCCACAAACACATGGAAATTGAATAATACACTCCTGAGAAATCAGTGGGTCACAGAGGAATTTAAAGAAGAAATTAAACAATATCTACAAGCAAATGAAAATAGAAATACAGCTTACCGGAACCTGTGGGATACAATGATAGCAATCCTCAGAGGAAACTTTATTGTGGTGAATTCCCACATCAGGCAAACAGAATGAACACAAATAAACAACCTGATGTTATCTCAAACATCTAGAAAAAAGAAGAACAAGTCAAGCACAAAACCAAAAGAAGGGAAGAAATTGTAAAGGTCAGAGCAGAAATCAATGCAATAGAGACTAAGAAAACAATGCAAAGAATCAATAAATCAAAGAGTTAGTTCTTTGAAAGAATAAAATTGATAAGCCCCTAGCCAACCTTATTAAAAAAGGAAAGAAAAAACTCAAATTCGTCAAATAAAGAAGGAAAAGGACGCAATTACTACAGACCCTGTGGAAATACAGAAGATCATGATACCTTTACTACATTTGAAAAACCTCTACTTTCATAGGTTTGATAACATAGAAGAAATGGACAGATTTATAGAAACATATGAATACCAAAGCTGGATCAAGAAGCTGTAAAACTGCTGAAAAACCCAATTTCAATTAATGAAATTGAAAATGTAATTAAAATCTTACCAACAAAGAAAAGCCCACATCCTGATGTATTCACTGCAGAATTATACAAGAAATTCAAAGAAGACTTAAATTTTGACACTCCTCAAACTCTTCCATGAAATTGAAAGGGAAGCAATTCTCCCTAACTTATTCCTGCAATCAAGTATTACTCTAATACCAAAACCAGAGAAAGACCCAACCAAAAAAGAGAACAACAGGCCAATCTCCCTAATGAACATAGATGCAAAAATTCTCAATAAAATATTGGTAAAAAGAATGCAGCAAATCACAGAAGACTATATACCACAACCAAGTGAGGTTCATCCCAGGAATGCAGTGATGTTCAGCATACACAAATCAATAAATGTAATTCACCATATCAGTAGAGCAAAAAATAATAATCACATGATCATTTCTTTAGATGCAGAAAAAGCTTTTGATAAGTTTCAACACCCATTCATGTTGAGAACCATACAGAAAATTGGAATAGATGGTCTTTACCTCAATATGATAAGGCCATCTATGACAACCCAACAGCCAGCATCATAATAATGGCCAAAAACTGAAAGCCTTTACCCTAAAGTCAGGAACAAGACAAGGATGTCCATTATCACCATTCCTATTCAATATAGTGCTGTAAATACTAGCTAGAGCAATTAGACAAGAGAGAGAAATAAAGGGAATAAGGATAGGAAAAGAAGAAGTTAAATTATAATTATTTGAAGATGACATGATATTCTATAAAGAAGACCCCCAAAACTCTATTGAAAGACTCCTAGGTATAATAACTTCATTCAGTAATGTAGTTGAATACAAAGTCAGCCCTCAAAAATCAATAGCATTCCTATACACAAACAACAAACTCACTGAGAGAAATAAGAGAAGCCACACCCTTCACAATAGCATCCAAAAAATGAAATACTTATGAATCAATCTAACAAAAAAAGTAGAAGATCTATTTGGGGAAAATTATAATGCCCTGAAAAAAGAAATTGAGGATCTAAGAACATGGAAAGAAATCCCTTGTTCATGGATAGGAAAAACAAATATTGTTAAAATGGCCATTCTCCCAAAAATGTAATACAGACTCAGTGCAATCCCAATCAAAATATCAGTAGCATACTTCACAGATCTAGAGAAATCATTCCTAAAATTCATTTGGAACCAGAGAGACCTAGAATAGCAAAGGCAGTTCTAAGCAGTAAAGCCAAGGCAGGAGGCATCACAATCCCTGACTTGAAGTTATACTACAAAGCTACTGTAATAAAATCAACATGGTATTGGAATAAAAACAGACCTGAAGATCAGTGGACTAGATTAGAAGATACAACTGCAACTACAAACACACTCAGCCACCTTATCTTTGATAAAAGGGCCAAACATGTTCACTGGTAGAAAGATAGTCTCTTTAATAAGTGGTGCTGGAAAAACCAGCTCTCCATATGCCAAAAGCTAAAACTAGACCCATGCCTATCACCATGTACTAAAGTAAAGTCAAAGTGGATCAAAGATCTAAATATTAAAACAGAAACACTAAATCTGTTGGAAGACAAAGTAGGTAGAAATCTTGAAGACATAGGGGTCAGCAGAGAATTCATGAACAAGAACCAAACTGCATGGGAAATACTTCTCAGAATCAGTAATTGAGATTTCATCTTATTAAAATGTTTTTGCTTGTCAAAAGAAATCTTCAACAAACTAAAAAGGAAACCCATGACTTTTGAAAAAAATCTTAGCAAACTGTCCCTCAGACAAAGGACTTCTGTCTAGAACTTATAAAGGACTAAAAAAATCAGGCCCCCAAAATTCAAAGACCCAATCCAAAAATGGGCATCTGAGATGAACACACAGTTCTCAGATAAAGAAATACAAATGGCAAATAAATGAATGAAAAAATGTTCAGCATCATTGGTCATCAGAGAAATGCAAATTAAAACCACACTGAGATTCCATCTCACTCCAGAAAGAATGGCCAGGATCAAGAAAACTACCAACAACAAATGCTGGAGAGGCTGTGGGGAAAAAGGAACTCTTCCACACTACTGGTGGGAGTCAGACTGGTGCAATCACTGTGGAGTTAAGTCTGGAGTTTCCTCAAAAAGCTGGAATTGGAAATCCCATTTCACCCAGCTATTCCACTTCTGGGCATATTCCCAGAAGAACTGAAAACATCATATCCCAGTGATATATGTGTACCCACATTTATAACAGCACAATTTGTAATAGCCAGATTTGGGAAACAACCTAAGTGCCCATCTACTGAAGAATGGATAAAAAAAGTTGTGGTACTTTTATACAATGGAGTACTACTTAGCTATAAAGAATGATCACATTGAGATTTTTATAGGTAAATGGATGCAACTTGAGACCATATTCATAAATGAAACAAATCAAACTCACATGAGTAAATACTGTATTGTCTCCCTAGTGTAAGAAATGGTAAGAGTACATAAGATACAAATTCCTCAATAAATACTGTGAAAGGATAAGAATCTGCTCAAAGTAGGATAAGAAATATCTTAAGGAAAAGGAGGGAACAAAAGGAAGGGAAAGAAAAAATATCTAAATTTGTATAAAGACTCTTAGGATGCTATAATGATTGTGCTACAAATTCCATAAGTTCTTGGAACAAAACAGTTAACATTTGTAGGATTGGGACAATTTTCCATGTTTGTGTCTAGTGATCTGTGGAACACTTGAAGATCACTATGCAAAATAACCTTAGTTATGCTCCTACCACGTTGTTTTGAAGGCCTATATCGTCATTGTTTTGGGCTCTTTGCTATTGTTAGTTATTTGCCTTTTTTTGTTTCTTGTTTTTCTAGTAATTTGTTTTGTTTTGTTTTTCCCTCTAATGCAGAAAGGATAGGTATACCTGTCAAGGCTTATACATGCCTAGAATGTATAAGTTTATGAGAATTGATTGTATTATGCGTGATAAATCAACAGCTACTTTGAAGAAAAAGAGACATTATAGTATCCATTGCCAATTCTGTATCATCATGCTGTGAAATCCAGTAATGCTTTTATTCTTTGTTCAGAGTGGTTTTACTCTGTTTTGTATTACTTAATTTCAACATACATGAAGGTATGGACAGCTATTTTAAAGAGAACAAGAGATACTATGGCAGCCATTGTTGATTTTCCTATTGTCTGGTTTTGAAGACATGTAATGCCTTCATTACTCTGTTCTGATAAGTTTAATACTATTTTGTTTTGTATGAATTGATTTTGTGTGAAGATATAGACAACTATTTAGAAGAAAACAAGAGACATTATGGTAGCCACTGTAGATCTCCAGTTGTCTTGCTTTGAAATCTGTGTCACTTAAATGGTTTTCTTCTGATCTGCTTTTTGTGTTTTAGTGTTTTGTTTTACCCTCTTTTAAAAAAATAAAAATTTAAAAATTAAAAAAAAAGTTGGCAAAATTTTGTTTCTGTTGCAAACTATACGTTGGGGGACACTGAACGTTATGATCAAGTTTGACTCAGTTTGTGTTCAGCTAAGTTTCAACCAGAATTGTGGAACAAATTAAATTTGTGAACTGAGATACTCATACTGTGGTCATTTTGACTACATTGGTTCTGCCTATCCAAGAACAGGGAATATCTTTCTATTTTCTGGTATCCTCTTCAATCTCCTTTTTCAGAGTACTAATTTTCATTGTAGACATCTTTCATTTCCTTGGTTAGGTTAATATCATGGTATTTCATTTTTCTTGATGTTGTTTCACTAATTTTTCTCTCAGTGACCTTGTTTTTGTGTATGAGAATGCTATTGATTTTTGAGTGTTGACTTTCTATCAGACCTAGGAATCTTAGTGGAACTTTTGGGACATTCTATATAGTGGATTTTGTCATCAGCTGATAATGGTGATTTAAATTCCTCCTTCCCTATCCATATCACTTTTATTTTTTGCTCTTGTCTTATTGCTTTAGCTCATTTTAAAAACTGTATTGAACAGGCAGGAGTGATTGTGCATATCTGTAATCCCAGCACTTGGGAGACTGAGGCAAGAGGATTGCCGTGAGTTCAAGGCCAGCCTGGGCTACATAGTGAGTTCAAAGTCAGCCTGAACTACATAGCAGGACCTTGTCTCAACAAACAAACCAAAAAAAAACAAAACAAAACAAAACAAAGAGCTATGTTGAACAGAAGTGATAATAGACATCCTTCTCTTGTTCCTGATTTTAAAGGAAAAACTTTCAGCTTGTCTCTATTTAGTATGATATTGGATTTTGGTTTTTAGATGGCTTTTATCAGGTTCCAATAAAGCTGCTCTATTCCTATTTTCTTCAAATGTTTATCATGAACAGATGTTGGATTTTGTGGATTTTGTGGAGATGACCATGTTATTTTTGTCTTTCTGTTTATGTGGTATGTTACATTTATTGATTCATATATCTTGAGCCATCCCTGCATCCCAGGAATGAATCCTGCTGGGTCATGATATATGAACTTTCTGATTTGCTAAATTCTGTTTGATAGTATCTTCCTAAAGATTTTTGCATCTATGTTCATTAAAGAGATTGGCATGTATTTCTTTTTTTTTTGGTTGAGTCATTTTCTGGTTTTGGAATCTGGGTAATACTAGCTTCCAGGAATGACTTCAGGAGTACTGCTTCTGTTTCAATTTCATTGAAGAGTTTGAGGCATACTGGTTTTAGGTCTTTTCTAAAGTTCTTATGAATTTATAGGACCTGGGCTTTTCTTGCTAGTTTTTAAATTACTTCTTCAGGTACACTGATTGATATTGGGTTATTCATGATTTTTGTATATTCTTGGTTCAACTTTGGTAGTTCCTATGTATTTAGGAATTTATTTAGGAATTTATGCATTTCCTCTGAATTTCCCATTTTATTAGAATACAGGTTTTCAAAGTAGTTACCAATAATCTTTGAAGGATCCATAGTGACTTTACCTTTTTGATTTCTAATAATATGGATTTAGGTCTTCCCTATTTTGGTAATGGGTTAAGAATTTGTCCACTTTGTTTAATCTTTCAAAAAACCAACTTTTTGATTCATTGATTTTTTTTAAAGTCTAAATTTAATTACTTTCTGCCCTGATGCCTTCTCCATATTAGCTTTGGGTTTGAATTGTTCTTGTTTTTCTGGAACATTGATGTGCATCATTAGGTTATTTGAGCTTGTTCTTTTTTTTTTTTTTAAACGTGAGAATTGTCTGCTGTGAACTTCCCTCTTAGGACTGCTTTTATTATATCTTACAGGTTCTGGTGTATCACACTAGCATTATTATTTGATTGTAGAAACTGTCTAACTTTTTCTTTAATGTCAATCTGTGAACTACTGACTATTCAAGAGAGTATTATTTAATTTTGATGTGTTTGCATGGTGTCTTTTGCTGTTGATATCTTGCTTCTGTGGTCCAACCATATGCATGAAATAATTTCATTTCTTTTGTGTTTTACTTATTAATCATGCTTTATTAGCTAGGATGTGGTCTATTTTGGAGAAAGTCCCATATGTTGCTGAGAAAAATTTGTATTCTGTTGTTGTTGGATAGAACATTGTAAATATTTATTAAGTCCATTTGTTGAAGATTTGATTTGATTCTGGTATTTCTTTGTTGATTTTTTTGCCTAGTTGACCTATTTGAGACAGTGAAGTACCAAAGTCCCTCATTATAATTGTATCAGTGTTTAGCTGAATTTTCATGTCCATTAATGTTTGCTTTATGAAGTTCAGGACACTAGTATTTGGTGCATGTATATTTATAATTTAAAAATCTTGAATTGTGCCCTTAACGAACATGGATCTGGGCTCTGACTGCTTCCTTTAGTCCTCCACTGAGAGTAGAGGCATGTCTTTAATTGGGTACTGCCACAATAGACCCTGGAAGATAACCAAAGGCTGGAAATCACAGTGAAACTTTCTCTCTCTCTCTCTCTCTCTCTCTCTCTCTCTCTCTCTCCCCTTTTAGTTGTTGTTTTTTTTCTTTTTTGCTTTTTTAATTTTGTGTTGTTCTTGTTCTTTTTTTAAAAAAATATTTCCCCCCCTCTCCTGTTTTCTTCAACAGTTTCCTGAGGCTTGGGTAATCTTCCTTTGTCCTTCAGCCTTACTTCTAATCCCTTTTTCTTTTATTTCTCTATCTTTCCTCCTCTCCTTTTTAATATTTTCCCCTTAATTACTTCTCTCATATTTTTATTCACTATATAATTTTGTTTGCCTCTTTTATCTTCTAGTTCTTACAGGTTTTTTTCCTGTCTTTACCTAGTTATGTAGACATCCTTCTGCTCCCCAATAAGATCTTTTCTACTACTTCTGTCTCCTCTATCTTGTATTATAGAGTTTAAGGTTTTAGTGTTTTCCCTTTGCATACCCCATTCCCAAACCCTACGTATTTAATATAATCCTAACCATAAATTTTTGTTAACCTTTTGATATTTAGCTTGGTAAAATTACTGTTAAATTCTTTTCTACCATTAGCAAAGATACAGCTGTTGCATTTGGTACATATTAACTCTAAATGAATACCTAAATTGCTTTAATGTTTACATTATAATTGCCAGTTTCTTCAAGATAAAGTGTGATATGTAACTGGTTCTTATGGTATGCTGATATCATCTTTCTCTCTGAAAATAAGTACTATAGCTGTTTCACTTGATATTAACAGTCACATGATTAGCACTCTTTATCTGAAAGCCAACATTGAGATTACCTTTGTGACATTAATCATACTAGAGTACATTCCTACAGCACTTTGTTGTGGGTTAACTACACTGCAGCCTTCTGTCCCCAAATAATCAAGATGATCAAATCTTGGGGATGTGGCTGAGGATATAGTTAGCCATCCCAAAAGTACATACCTAAATGGTAACTAAAGAGATTTCTGAGTACTGTAGTTTTCAATGTAAAAGTCTTTTATTTCATTAGGTTGGTTCCTAGGTATGCCCTGTTTCTTACTTGTTGAGTTTGTTATTTGCATACAGGAATATTATTTATTTTTTAATGTTGATTTGTATCCAGCTACACTACTAAATTTGATTATTAAATCTAGAAGTCTTTTGGTGGAGTTTTTGGGGTCTTCTATGTAGAATATCATGTCATCCACGAATAATAATAAACTTTTTCCTTTCCAGTCTTTAGCTTGAAAAAAGAGATCAAAGAGGAAGTCAGAAAGTGGAAAAATAATCTCTTGTTCTTGGGTAGCAGGAACCAATATAGTAAAAAATGGTCATACTTCCAAATTTTTATACAGATTTAATGCAGTCCCACTCAGAATATCAATAGGATATCTCATAGAGTTAGAGAAAACAATTGTAAAATTCATTTGAAACCAGAAGAGACCTAGAATAGCAAAAGGAATTCTGGGAAACAAAGGCAAGATTGGGCATCACAAACCCTGACTTGAAATTATATTACAGAGCTATTGTGATAAAAACAGCATGGTACTGGTAAGAAAATAGAGCTACAGATCAGTGGAACAGATTAGAAGATGCAAAACCATCTCAAAAACACACTGAGCCACCTTATCTTTCACAAAGGAGCCAAACACCTTCCCTAAAAGAAAGATATACTAAGAAATGGGGCTGTAAAAATGAATGGGGCTTAAGAAATGGGGCTGTAAAAACTGGCTTTCCACATGCTGAAGATTAAAACTAGACCCATGTCTATCACCGTGCCCTAAGACTAAAATCAAAATGGAGGCCAGTGGTTTAGCTCAGCAGCACAAGCACCTGCCTAAGTTTGAGGTCAGGAGTTTGATCCCCAGTACAAACAAATGAACATAAATAAATAAATAAATAAAATCAAAATGGATCAAAGTTCTAAAAATTAAAACAAAAACACTACATCAGAATATAGAATAGGTAGAACTCTTGAACATATTGGTGTAGGGAAAGACTTTGTGAATAAAAACTTGATTACTTAGGAAATATCACAAAGAATCAACAACTGCGATCTTATTAAAAAACTTTCGCACAGCAAGAGAAACCACCAAAAGTGTAAAGAGGCAGCTCACAAAGTGGAAAAAATTTTACCAGATATTCTTCACACAAAGGACCAATATCTATATTTAAAAAAAGGTACTAAAAAAGTCAGACCTCTCCAAATTTAAAGACCCAGTCCAAAAATGGGCATCAGAAATGAATAGAGAGGATTTGCAAGATGGCCGACTGAGTGGCAGCATGATAAGAGAGCCTCTCTGAGGAAAAAAAAAAAAAAAAAACCTCAGACGCTGGAATCTGGCAACATGGAGAAAGCCAGACAAAAGGAGAGGAATTCTCATGACCCAGGAAGAAACTGAGGAAAAAGAAAATACAAAAAAAAAAGAAAAAGCACAGACAGAGGGCTGGAGCTGGGCAAGCCCCGACACCTGTACTGGCACATCTTAAAGTCAGGTGACTCATCATCGAGCTGAGATCGTGGCCCTGCCGGAACAGGGGTTGGTGAGCTCCAGACCCTCGGCTGGAGGAGGTGCTGAGACAGGGAGTGGAAACAGCCAGTACAGCTGCACGAACTTTGGTGAGTGATGGGAACTGCTTTCCCCAAACCGAGAGGACTAGCTGGGTGACATTTTGGAGTTGGGCAGGGCCGGCTTAAATCAAAACCCGAGGCAGTGTCCACTGATGACTCCTAGTCCAAAGCAGATTGGTGGGATCTGCTCGGACAGGGCCACGCCCCTGGTTGAAACCCAATAGCCAGGGATGAGGCTTTTCTGGGCCACTGGCATACCCAGGGAACACACAAACTTGTTGAAACATACATTGGTTGACTGGCAAAGTGGGAGGAGCCAGCTCTCAGCCTGCAACTCACAGATCCGCAACAGACTGGAGGACGGTACTTCCCTAGCAAGTATGCTGCAGAAAAACTGTAAGCAAAATGAAAGACCCAGAGACCTCCACCAACCACCCATCTGAAGGGGGCTGAAAACATGACAAGACAGAGAAAGAGCAAAAGGTCCCCAATTGTGGAAATAGGGAAAGTGAGTCCAACAGAGGTAAATGCAGAGTAGGTTGAGAACAGCAAACCTGTAATGTCAGAGACAGCCTCATTGGAAATAAAGAACTACATCCGTGACCTCATCATCAAAATTAAATCTGAAATTCTAACTCAGGTGAAGCAAGATATAAGAAGATTAATAAAAGAAGTCCTGGGTAATCCTCAAGTAGACACAAATGAAAGAATAGAGGAACCCAGAGAAAGGAGAGAAGTCTTTGATGAAGAATATAAACAAAACCTAGAATATATGAAACAGATCCAAAGAGAATATCAGGAAATTAAAACCTCCATTGAAAGCTGGCAAAACCTTTTAACAGAAACTAAAAACAAACTTTCAAAACTTGAAGATAGATTTGCAAAGTATGATCATGAAAGGAAGGATCTCTTAAAAATAACAAGGAACCGGGAAGCAACAATACAAAGGCTAGAAGATGATAAGAGGATTTATAACCTAAGAATATAATATGTGAAGGAAGATGTAGCAACAAATACAAATGAAATAAAAAGTCTATTCACAGAAATAATTAAGGAAAACTTCCCAAACATAGGTAATGGAAGTGAAGTTCAGATAAATGAGGCTTATAGAACTCCAGCCAGCTACAACCCAAACAGATCTACACCCAGACATACAATAATCAGGATCCCAGAAATCCATCACAAGAACAGAATATTAAAAGTGGTCAGAGAACAGAAACAGATTACCCATAAAGGAAAACTCATCAAAATCACAGCAGACTTCTCAATGCAAACCATCAAATCAAGAAGAGCTTGGAGTGAAATATTCCAAGCCCTGAAAGAAAATACCCTCCAACCCAGAATGATGTACCCTACAAAACTGTCTCTCAAAATTAATGGAGAGACAAGATATGTCCATGACAAAGAGGAACTGGGGGAGTTTGTGACCACCAATCCAACCCTGCAAAGAATACTGAAGGATCTTCTAGAGAGAGAGAAGAAAATCACCAGGGTTCCAGGAATAATGGCAGAAAGGCCTCAAAGAAAGGGCAGACAGTGGAAGGAAGGAGAAAAATAAACAAATAACAACAGAAAAGTAGCATGGCAGAGATAAGACAGAGATCGGTTATATCACTGTTTTATCTTGACTGATTTTATTTGAATCTGGTATGCTTGAGTGTGTCGAGTCTGAGAGTAGGGGCGACTACTCTGAAGATGACAGGATTCAATAGGATCCCATTCTGGTTTGATTGTTAACTGTCTTTGAAGTCCTATAATGTCTCCAATGTTTAGATTTTATTAATAGTGTAAAGCAATGCTAAGTTTATATTATATTTGACGATATAGACAATTTTATTGAAAATAACAAGAGACATCATAGTGACTACCTTAGATCACCTAGTGTTGTGTTTTTGTATGTTCTTTTCATCTCATTTTTCTCTAGGAATTTGTATTGCTGACTTGTTTTGATTTGTCTCTCCTTGTAATACAGAAAGGCTAGGTATATGTGTAGAGACTTATACATGTGTAGAACTTCTGAGTAGTTTACGAGAATGGATTATAGTTATTGTAAAGAAAAAAAAAGGAAAAGAGTATTCTAAAGGATATAACTGCATGTATGTTTGAGTGTGTGGAATTCATAACCATGTTGCTAAAGTTTTAGTTGGATGGATGAGCAAAACTGACTGCAGTCTCACTATTTGGATGTCCATTTTGTGGGCTTTAGTTTTGTAACTTGAACAACTGCGTATAAGAAGGAAGTATGTAATTATCAACTAGTGATTTTTTACTGGTTACTATTTTTGGTTTTTGTTTGTTTGTTTGTTTTGTTTTTGAGATTTTGTATTGTTTCTACCCTCTTTCTGTTTTAAAATTTTTTCTTTAAATAAAAAAATTTTTAAAAAAGAAGAGGAGGAAAAGAAAGTGCTCTAAAAGAGACAACTGTATGTATACTTAAGTGTGTAGGATTGATAAACATGTTACTAAGTTTTTGTTGGATTGGTGAACAGAACTGTTTGCAGCCTCACTGTTTGAATGTCCACTTTGTATGCTTTAATTTTGTAACTTGAACAACTACATCCAAGAAGACAATATGTTATGTATAAAATAGTGATTTCTTACTGTTTATTTTTTTTGAAATTCTGTATTGTTTCTACCCTTTTTTCTGTTTTGCTTCCTCCCTTTTTAAATAAAAAAAAGAGAAATGAATAGAGGTTCCATTTGACCCAGCTATTCTTGCTCTTGGTATCCTCCTGAAAAAAATTAAAAGCATTTTAATACAGTGATATGCACACCCATGTTTATAGCAGCACAGTTTATAATAGCTAAATCTTAGAAACAGCCCAAATGCTCATCAACTAATGAATGAATAAAGAAGATATGGTATTTACATACAGTGGAGTACTATGCTGTCATAAAGGAGGATAAATTTGAGACATTTCTAGCTAAAAGGATGAATCTTGAGACAATACAATAAATGGACCACAATGTTTCTCTGATATGAGAAACTGAAAGTGTAAATAAGGTCCAAAGTATATAATCGATATTAAGATGTGAGAAGAAAATGTTCAAATAGCAAGGGGAACAAAAGAGAGATAGGAAGAAATGAAGGGTCAAGAAAATAGAATAGAAGGAAAAAATGTAAACAAAGCTTTTTTAAACATGGAGGGGAAGAGAAGTTGAAGGGAGGGGAGGGGAATGGGAAAAAAGCAGCAAGATATTTCATGTACAGGTACAAATTCACTATGATGAATCTGATTGTTATGTATATATAAAGTGGACTAATACTTTTTTTATTTAAAGGGAAACAAAAGCATGTAAAAAGGGTAAAGATAATACAGAGTTTCAAAAAAAGATAATAAGAAATCACTAGTTGATAAATTACATATTGTTCTCTTAGAAATAGTTGTTCAGGCTACAAAATTAAAACATACAGAGTAGACATTCAAACAGTGAAAGTGCAAACAGCTATGCATGCATGAGTCTCTACATGTATTTCTATCCTTTCTGTATTAGAGGGAAAAACAAAACATAGCAAGACAAACAAAAACAAATTTCCATAAAAACATGAAACCAAAAAGTTGTATAAAACCAAAGTACAAGGTGATCTACAATGATTACTGTGTTGTTTTCTATTATCCTCAATAGAATTGTCTATATCATCAGGCATTATTGACTATAGCAGTATAATTGAATATAGCAGTACATAACAATATTAGTAAAAATAAAACATTGTTGACAGTATAAAACTTCAAAGGTAGGTAATATACAAACCATAGTGGATATTCTAGTAAATCTTGTCATCTTAAGTGCAGTTGCCTATACTCTCAGACTTGATACTATCAATCATAACAGCTTTGAATAAAATCTATCAATACAAAACAGCAATCTAACGAACCAGATTCGATTATGATCAGTCATGGTAAAACAGTGTAGGTTTTACAGAGCTTTAGATTAAGTTAATAGGAAATTAAGGATGATTACCATACTATATCCTGTTATTTTCGGGATTACTGTTTGTACCCTCAAAACTAGTATAGGTAGAATGACTGGAACAGAATATAATACACCTAAGCAGTGTACTGTGAGTAATGTGGGTTTTAAATCCTGGTGCACTATTAACAATATAGTGTATCAAGGCCATCTATGTTAGAGATTCTAGCCATCCTTCTCTGCCTCATTTCTACTATGCTATTTTTCTGCCTTTGTTTGTCTAGTTTTTTTCTTCATTCTACTGCCTGCCCCACTCATTGAGGCCTTTCTGCCACTGTTCCTAAAATCCTGGTATTTTTTTTCTCTCTCTCTCTAATGTCCTTCAGTATTCTCTGTGGGGTTGGATTGGTGGTCACAAACTCCTCCATTTCCCCTTTCTCATGGAAGTATCTTGTTTCTCCATTAATTTCTAGTGACAGTTTTGCAGGGTGCATCAATCTGGGCTGGAGGTTATTTTCTTTCAGGGCTTGGAATACTTTGCTTCAAGATCTTCTTGATCTGATGGTCTATGTTGAGAAATCAGCCTTGATTCTGATGGGCTTACCTTTATAGGTAATCTGTTTCTTTTCTCTGATGGCTTTTAATATTCTGTTTTTATATTGAATTTCTGGTATCTTGATTATTATATGTCTGGGTGTAGATCTGTTTTGGTTGTAGGTGGCTGGAGTTCTGTATGCCTCACATAACCAAATGTCATTTTCATTTCCCATGCTTAGAAAGTTTTCCTTAATTATTTCCATGAATAGCCTTTGTAATTCACCTGTTTGTATTCCTTCTTCTTCATTCACATTGCTTCTTCATTCCTGTTTCTTATTCTTAAATTGTAGATTCTCTTGTCATCTTCTAGCCTTTGTATTGTTACTGCCTGTTTCCTTGTTATTTTTAAGAGATCTTTCCTTTCATGATCACACATTGCAAGCTTGTCTTCAAGTTTTGATAGTCTATCCTTAGTTTCTTTTAAGGTGTTTTGCCAGCTTTCAATGGAGTTTTTAATTTCCTGGTAGTCTCTTTGAATCTGCTTCATGTATTCTACATTTTCTTTATATTCTTTATTGAATGTTTCTCTCCATTTTTTGTGTTCCTCTCTTCTGTCTGTATCATCCTGAGATGCTTCCTGAAGAGCATTTCTTTTATTATTCTACTCATATCCTGCTTTACCTGATTTAATATTTCAGTTTTGAGCTCATCTACAAGGTCCCGAAGATATCTCTTAATGTCCATTGAAGCCATGTCTGATGTTGCGTGTTTGCTGCCCTCAGTCTCCCTTGTTTTTCCCTCTCCTGGATCAGTGCTCTCAGGGTTCTGGGCTGGGGGCCTCCTCCTGCCTCTCTCTTCTGTCATGGTCCCGGCTTCCTCCACAGAGGTGTACAGTGCAGGTCCCAGCCCCCTTCCCTGTTTGCCATGGTTCCTCCAAAGCACGCTGGCGAGGGACCTCTGCCCTCTCCTGACTGCCCCTCCCCACTGGTCCAGCCAAACTTCAGGAGCCTTCACCAAGTTAGTGTGTGCTAGGTGCAGTGAATTGATTTGGGACAGGTCAATGGGTCCCAGCCAAGGGCGTGACTGAATCCAAGCAAATCCCACAAATCTGCTTTGGGGAGGGAGCAACCAACTGAACTCACCATCACTCCCAGTTCAGGCTCCTCCTGCCCAGTTCCAACATGTCACCCATTTGGTCACGCCCTTCCCATGTGCGGGGGTGGGGGTCTTATTCCCAGCACTCACCGTGGATTAATGAAGGTCCCTTCACCAGCTCCGCTCTCCATTGGGCTCACCAACCCCTGACTTCAGTGCTGCTGTGGCCCCTGTGAGTAACGGTGGGAACGAGTTTGGGCGGCTCTGCCAGCCGGCGCGGATTCAAGCCGGTACAAATTCAGGCCAGTGCAAAGTTGGTGGGTTGCAGCGAAAACGCTGTGTCCCATAATTTTTAGCTGTTCCAGTTGTAGTCCTGATGTGTTTGACGAGCTTTTTTATATTTTAATTTCTTCCTGTATCAAAAGATCCATCTCTCTCTGTCTGGGTCTTTCCAGAATGTTTTATTCTGGCATATGAGTTGTTTCTCCTGGGAAGCTTTGTATTTTGTTGCTCACTGATCGGCCATCTTTACTCGGACCAATACTTTAAAAAAAATCTCTACACTAACAAAGTTTTTATACTGTGAGCACCCACAAACCTCAGCACAAATAAAAACAAAAAGAATCCCAAACCAAAAAACAATAGAAACTTGGGAAGAAAAGGTAACAAAATTCCTCCCAGACCCCTAAGTCCCCCAATCCAATCCAGGGTAGCACCAAGAAGGAGAATAGCATAAGGTACATACTGGAATTACTTAAAAGTGTATCAGAGGAGGCTAGAAAATAGATAAAAGAGACACTCAGCAGGATTAAAGATGATATAATTATTCATAACTAACAGCAGTGATAACCAAAAAAGATGAAAGATCCCTTAGAAGATATTAATAACAAGCTAGATGAGTTAAACAAAATGACACAACACATAAATGACCAGTTTACTGAAACTTTATAGAGTGCAATTACAGATCCAGGAGGTTAAAAATCATATTGGGAATACGGGCAGTAGCACTGATCCATGTGAGGATGGAATTTGAGAACCAGAAGACATATGCCTTCAAAACCCAGCTAATCAAAGATATCTTTTTTTTATTTTAAAGAGGGTAAAATTAAACGAACAAAAGAGATCATAAGAAAACAATGTGAGAGACACAGATTTCAAAGCAAGACAACCAGAGAGCTTCACTGTCTATCACATTGTCTCTTGTTTTCTTCCAAATAGTTGTCCATATCTTCACATACAATGAATTCATACAAAACAAAATAGTATAAAACTAATCAGAACAAAATGATGAAGGCAATTTAGGTCTTCAAGACCAGACAATAGGGAAGTCAACAATGGCTGCCATAATGTCTCTCTTTCTCTTCAAAATAGCTGTCTATACCTTCACGTAATTTGAAGTTAGACAAAACAAAACAGACTCAAATGACCCTGAGCAAAGAATAATAGTATTGCTGGATTTCACATAATGACCCTACAGAATCAGCACTGGGTACCTTAGTGTCTCTTTTTCTTTAAAGTAGCTATTCATTTCATTATGCATTATATATCAATTCTCATAAACTGTTTAGAAGTTCTACGCATGTATGGGTCTCTACATGTATACCTATCCTTTCTGTATTAGAGGGAAAAATATAAAACAAAATAGGACAAAACAAAACAATTTCCTAGAAAAAAAAATGAAACAAAAAAGACATATGAACAGCAATAGCAAAGAGCCCAGAACACTGACAATATAGGCCTTCAAAACAAGGTGGTATAAGTGTAACTAGGGTTGTTATTTTACATAATGATCTTCAAGAGCTCCTCAGATCACCATATGATAATATGCACAATTGTTCCAGTCCTATGAATGTTAATTGTTTTGTTCCAAGAACTTACAGAATTTGCAGCACAATCATCTTAGCTATCCTAAGTGTGTTTATATAATTTTAGATATTTTTTCTTTTTCCTCATTTTTCCTGAGATATTATTTTTCCCCTTTAAGTAGATTCTTATTCTTTCACTGTAATTATTGAGTTTTTGTATCTTATGTACTCTTACCATTTC
The DNA here is from genome assembly GCA_004027455.1 of Hydrochoerus hydrochaeris. Classification (NCBI taxonomy): domain Eukaryota; kingdom Metazoa; phylum Chordata; class Mammalia; order Rodentia; family Hydrochaeridae; genus Hydrochoerus; species Hydrochoerus hydrochaeris. The sequence goes on from PVLA01013605.1 coordinate 24,169, forward strand.
TTACACTAGGGAGACTATATGGTATTTACACATGTGAGTTTGATTTATTTCACTTATGAGTACGGTCTCAAGCTGCATCCATTTACTTATAAATATCTCAATGTAATCATTCTTTATAGCTGAGTAGTAATCCATTGTACAAAAATACCACATTTTTTTTATCCATTCCTCAGTTGATAGGCATTTAAGTTGTTTCCAAGATCTGGCTATTACTCCAACCAACAGTGCTAAAGAGTTCCTTTTTTCCCCACAGCTCTCCAGCATTTGTTGTTGGTAGTTTTTTTTTTTTTTATCCTGGCCATTCTTTCTGGAGTGAGATGGAACCTCAGTGCTGTTTTAATTTGCGTCTCTCTAATGACCAATGATGCTGAACATTTTTTCATGTATTTATTTGCCATTCATATTTCTTCATCTGAGAACTATGTATTCATCTCAGATGCCTATTTTTGGAATGGGTTTTTGAATTTGGGGATCTGATATTTTTTAATTCTTTATATGTTCTGGACAGAAGTCCTTTGTCTGAGGGACCATTCACTAAGATTTTTTCTCAATTTGTGGGTTTTCTTTTCACTATGCAGGAGATTTCTTTCAACATGCAAAAACTATTTTAATAGGACTCGATCCCAGTTGTTGGTTCTTTGAAGTATTTCATGTGCAGTTTGATTCTTGTTCATGAATTCTCTACCTACCCCTATGTCTTCAAGATTTCTACCTACTTTGTCTTCCAACACATTTAGTGTTTCTGTTTTAATACTTAGAGCTTTTATCCATTTAGACTTTAGTTTAGTACAGGGTGATAGGCATGGGTCTAGTTTTCATTTTCGATATGTGGAGAGCCAATTTTTCCAGCACCATTTATTGAAGAGACTATCTTTCTTCCAGGGGTCATGTTTGGCCCTTTTATCAAAGATAAGGTGGCTGAGTGTGTTTGTAGTTGCAGTTGTGTCTTCTAATCTATTCCATTGATCTTCAGGTCTGTTTTATTCCAGTACCATGCTGATTTTATTATAGTAGCTTTATATATATATATAACTTCAAGTCAGGGATTGTGATGCCTCCTGTCTTACTTTGTTGCTTAGAATTGCCTTTGCTATTCTAGGTCTCTTCTGGTTCCAGATGAATTTTAGGAGTAATTTCCCTAGATCTGTGAGTTATGCTAGTGGTATTTTGATTGGGATTGCATTAAATCTGTGTAACATTTTTGGGAGAATGGCCATTTTCACAATCTTTGTTCTTCCTATCCATGAACAAGAGATGTCTTTACATTTTCTGAGGTCCTCTTAGATTTCTTTTTTCAGGGTATAAGTTCCCCTGAATAGATCTTTTGCTTCTTTTGCTAGATTAATTACTAAGTATTTCATTTTCTTGGATACTATTGTAAAGCATGTGACTTCTCTTATTTCTCTCTCAATGGTTTTGTTATTAGTGTATAGGAATGGTATTGATTTTTGAGTGTTGACTTTGTATCCAGCTACATTACTGAATTTATTTATTATGCCTAGGAGTCTTTCAGTGGAGTTTTTTTGGGGGGTCTTCTATGTAGAGTATCATGTCATCTGCAAATAATGATAATTTAACATCCTCTTTTCCTATCCTTACTTTTTTATTTCTCTCTCTTGTCTAATTGCTCTGGCCAGTATTTCCAGAATTGTGTTGAATAGGGGTGGTGATAAGGGACATCCTTGTATTGTTCCTGATTTTAGAGTAATTGTTTCAGTTTCTGGCTGTTTAATATGATGCTGGATGTTGGTTTGTCATAGATGGCTTTTATCATATTGAGCTAAAGACCATCTATTCCAATTTTCTGTAAGGTTTTTATCAAGAATAAGTGTTGGAGCTTATCAAAAGCTTTTTCTGCATCTATAGAAATGATCATGTGATTCTTATTTTTTGCTCTATTGATATGGCAGGTTACATTTATTGATTTGTGTATGCTAAACCATCCCTGCATTCCTGGGGTGAATCCCACTTGGTCCTGGTATATACATTTTTGATGATTTGCTGCATTCTGTTTGCCAAAATTTTATTGAGAATTTTTGCATCTATGTCCATTAGGAAGATTGGCCTGTAGTTCTCTTTTGTGGTTAGGTCTTCCTCAGATTTTGGTAATGTTTGCTTCCAGGGATGAGTTAGGGAGAATTGTTTCCCTTTCAATTTCATTGAAGAGTTTGAGGAGTGTCAGCATTAAATCTTCCTTGAATTTCTTGTAGAATTCTGTGGTAATTCCATTTGTACCCAGGCTTTTCTTTGTTGGTAAGGATTTAATTACATTTTCAATTTCGTTAATTGAAATTGGGTTATTCAGCAGTTTTACATCTTCTTGACTCAGCTTTGGTAATTCATATGTTTCTAGGAATCTGTCCATTTCTTCTAATATATCAAAGCTATTGGAGTAAAGGTTTTTGAAGTAGGTTTTCATGATCTGCAGTACTTCCACAGAATGTGTAGTGATTTCACCCTCTTCATTCCTTATTGCATGAATTTGAGTTTTTCTTTGCTTTCTTTCATAAGGTTGTCCAGTCACTTATCATTTCTATTTATTCTTTCAAAGAACCAACTCTTTGATTTATTGACTCTTTGTATTGTTTTCTTAGTCTCTATTGCATTGATTTCTGCTCTGACCTTTATAATTTCCTTCCTTCTTTGGGCTTTGGGCTTGGCTTGCTCTTCTTCTTCTAGATGTTTGAGGTGTAACATCATGTTGTTTATTTGTGTTCGTTCTCTTTTCCTGATGTGGGAGTTCACTGCAATAGAGTTTCCTCTGAGAACTGCTTTAATCTCATCCCACAGGTATTTGTATTTTCATTTGTGTGTAAATATTGTTTAATTTCTTATTTAATTTCATCTGTGACCCATTGATTGCTCAAGAGTGTATTATTCAATTTCCATGTGTTTGTGGGGTTTCTGCAGTTTCTTTTGTCATTAATTTTTAGTTTCATGGTGCTAAGATCTGATAATATACATGGGATAATTTCAGTTCTTTTGCATCTACCTAAGCATGTTCTATGGGCTAGTATATGGTCTATTTTAGAGAACATTCCATGTGCTGCTGAGAAGAATGTATATTCTGATGTTGTTGGGTGGAACACTGTATACATCTACTAAGTCCATTTGTTCACAAGTGTGATTTAGTTCTGTTATTTCTTTGCTGATTTTCTGTCTAGTTGATCTGTCCCTTTGTGTTAATGGCGTGTTAAGGTTTCCTGTTACAATTGTGTGATTGCTTATTTGATTTTTCATTTCTATTAATATTTATTTTGTATAGATAGGTGTTCCCAAATTTGGTGCATAGGTATTTAAGACTGTTATCTCTTCCTCTTGAAGTTTTCCCCTAACTAGTATGTAGTGGCCTTCTTTATCTCTAGATCATTCTTGGTTTGAAGTTCACATTGTCTGCAAACAGAATAGCTACCCCTGCTTTTTTTTTCTTCAGTTCCTGTTGCATGAAGTATTGTTTTCATCCTTTGATTTTCAATCTATGAGTTTCCTGTATATAGCATATGGTTGGATGTTGTTTCTTGATCCATTCTGCCAGTCTGTTTCTTTTAATTGGTGAATTGAAGCCATTTACATTAATGGTTATAAATGACATATATTGGTTTATTTTTGACATGTTATCTTTATGCTGTTGATTCTTTACCTTTCCACCCTGTTTAATTGTTTACCCTGCTTAGTGGTTCTTTCCTATGTGTATCTAGAATGTCTTTGAGTATTCTTCGCAGGGTTGGTTTGGTGGTCATGAAGTTCTTCAGCTGTTCTTTGTTATGGAAGTATCTTATTTTTCCATCCATTTTGAAGGACAGTTTTGTAGGGTACATCAATCTGGGTTGGAACTTGTTTTCCTTTAGGATCTGAAATACTCAGTCTATGCTCTTCTTGACTTCATTTTTTGTGTTGAGAAGTCTGCTGTGATTCTGATAGGCTTTCCTTTATAAGTGATCTGTCTCTTCTGTCTAACAGCTTTTAATATTTTGTTCTTATTTTGGATTTCTGGGATGGTGATTATTATATGTCTGGGCATAGTTTTATTTTTGTTATGGCTGTTTGGAGTTCTATGTACTTCACTGATCTGTATGTCCATTTCCATTCTTATGTTTTGGAAAATTTCAGCTATTACTTGTGTAAATAGCCTCTTGATATCATTTGTGTTGTCACCTTCCTTTTCATTTATACCTATCAATGTTATGCTTTTTTTTTGCATTATCTTGCAATTTTTGAATTGTTATTTGCTGGTTCCTTGTTATTTTTAAAAGATCTTTACTTTCCTGTTTACTAGCTGCAAACTTGTCTTGTAAGTCTGAAATTCTATGTTCACTTTCATTGAGGCAGTTTTGCCAACTTTTGATGGAATTTTTGATTTCCTGTGTTATCTCTTTCAATCTGCTTCATGCATTCTTTTTGTTTCTTATATTGTTCATTCAGAATTTCCATCTTTTTGCATTTTTCCTCTGATTTTTTAACTATGTCTTCTTTAGGTGTGTTTAACATTTCTTTCATTACATTTATCATTTCTTCTTTTACTTGTGAGACTATTTCTGATTTGGGTTCTTTTATAGCTTCCCAGATTTGTTTCTTTACTTCAGTTGTTATCATTTCAGGAACTTCAGGTGTATGGTTTATATTTTCTTCTGTGTCCATGTCTCCTATGCTTGCTTGGGTTGGGCTTGAATTTTGAGATTGCATTTTGCTCTTTTGTTTTGTCATTTTCCTGTATTTCTGAGTTTTGAAGGACATGTACTGGGAATCACCTGGCCTACTTTTGGCTCCTGGGGCAGACTGCAGGCAACTGCTAGCTGCTTGGAGTTCCCTGGGCATGGGCCAATTAGGCCTGCAGGGACTCCCATGCATCCTCCTGTGATTTCAAATGCAGGGTGTGGTCTTACCACTTGGGAGCTAGGGTCCCAGGCTTCCCTGTGCACTGGAATTTAACCCATGCATGCGTTCAGGGCCTGGGACTGGATCAATCAAAGATATTTTAAAAGCAAGAGAAAATTAATTAACTGCTAGAGAATACAAAGAGGGCTAATCTAAAAATAACTGGAATAAGTGAAAAATCAGAAGACAGCACAAATGGCATAAAAACTTGTTTACAGAAATAATGGCAAGAAACTTCCTAAATATAGAAAAAGAAATAATAATATGATAAATGAGGCATATAGCATACTACATATCTATCACCAAAAGAGAACCTTTCTATGTTACATTATGCTCAAAGTTATAGATATCCAGCATAGAGACTAAATCTTAAAATCTGTTAGAGAAAGGCAGTGAGTCACATATGAAGGAAAACCCAGGGGGATCACATCAGACTCCACTGTGCAAACCTCAAAGGCCAGGAGGGCTTGGAGTGAAGTGTTTCCAACCATATAAAATAATGTCCAACCCCAACTTACGTATCCTAAAAAACTTTCCTTTAAAGCTGATGGAGAAATAAGGTATTTCCATGCCAAAGAGCACCTCAAGAATTCATGACTACCAAACCAACTGTACAAAAAAATTTTCAAAGTTATCCTAGAAAGAAACAGTGAAACCAGCAATGTCAAAAATAAAAAAAGAATGTATACAGCTGATAGGATGAGCAGCTAAGCAAAAGAGGTTGGGGGGGCGGGGAATGAAATCAGCAACAGGAAAGTGATACAATGACAATAATAAATCCACATCTCTCAGTAGTAACTCTGAATGTTATTATCTGAATGGTCATAGTTCCCCATCAAAAGACAGATGGGCAACATGGATCAAGAAAGAAAACTCAGTATTACCATGAAGCTGGCTCTGCCATGCAGATGGGTAAGAGACTCATCAAGAAGACAAACCGTGCCTTCGCTTGGCTCGCGGGTTGGGAACCAGAAGAGCATCCCTCTCACCCTGCCCCATAGGCAGCTGGCTGATTTCGAGGACTCTGGGTGAGGTGATAACAACTGAAGTGAAAGGAATAACTTGATATTTGTAATCCTTAGTTGACTCCGGGCTGGTGGTCTGGGCATCTACTTGGAGGATGGCAGTGTGCACTGTGGCAACTGTTGGAGATTTCCTCCTGTCTTGTTCTTGAAATCTAGTATTTTGTTCCACTTTACTGTTTTGTTTTATTCTTGTGTCTAGTGTATTTATTGAGCATCTACTTTGAAGATAGCAATGCATAGTGTCACTACCATTATTAAATTACCATTGTCTTGTTTTTTGTCATTTTGCTTTTGTTGTTTTTTAGGTTTGTTTGCTTCTTGATTTATCTGGTTTTTTTTTCTTTTTAAAATCAAGATAATAAATAAAAAGAAAACCCAGCAATATGCAGTATACAAGAAATACATTTGATTTTAAAAGGTACAAATTAAAAATCAAAGAATGAAAAGCAATATTCTATGCAACAGGAACATGGAAAAAAGCAGGAATTACTATCCTAAGTTCAGATAAAGTGGGTTTCAGACATTTTTTCCCTTTAAAACAGATAAAATTACAATAAACCTTGATTTTTTCCCCATTATTCTTACCTTTACAGAATAGCATTTGTTACGTGTCTTTCGGTGAAATACTTAGACTCACTTCTCTGTTTTTGGGTAATAAGGTGAGCAGTCATTAGAATGCTTAACAATTATTTTATTCTCATTTCTCTTAGAAAGATTGTTAGCTTGCTTTTGGTTAGAAATAAGGGACACTTGGAAAAGATACTGAAGGGCGGAGAATCTTTCTAGATAAGCATATTTGTTTAGAGTAACTTGAAGTGTAGAGAGATCCAGAAATTCTAAACTAGGTGAAAGGAGTAGCTGTTTGTGAGCTTCACTGACTTGAGTTTAGTGCTCTCTCAGACAATAGGTTGTGCATATTTGGTAAAGAAACAGAGCTTTAGTTACCATTGAATTGTTACACATTGCTCAAGGACAGCCACACCCTGCCATTTTAAGTGATGGTGTAGATGTTTCCAGAGAAGGTAACATTTATGTTAGCAAAGATTTGGACCCCCCTGCTTTTTTTAGCAATGTATTACAAATGCTTACAAGGAAGATCTTCCTGCTTGCAGTGCACCCCATTGTGTCCAAATTCCATAATATATATGCAGTTGAAAGTCCTGAGGCTTAGTCTTTGTTAGCATGAGTTGTCTCCTGACCTTCTCCATCTCTCTTCTCTAGTCTTTCCTATGTGCCACATAGTCCTTCATCCTTTCAGGAGATAGTTAAATAACAAGGCTTTGTTATTTTGTACTTATCCAGTAAGTGCTAGAATCAAGATGAATGTGTTCTGTCCTTTAAGAGGTATTTACCTTTAATTATGAGGTACTTATGTTGCCAAATCCAAAGTTGCTAACTTCCCTCAATTGCTGAGTGACTTGTCTAAGTTAACAATTTTGGTCATTTCCTCTGTGAATAGGGATTTTGATTTTTTACATTTTTTTCTTTTCTATTAGTATATATTTGTCTTAGTATGGTAAATATGTTCTATTAGTATAGTAAGTATGTTTATTGTGGGAAATTGGTACCTATGCATATAGTATCTTGATCTTTTTTACTTTCTTTCCCCCTCCCCTCTCTATCATCCTCAATCCCAATATCCCCTCCCTGTCTCCACATAATCTATCTCAATATTTGTACTCATCTATCTTTTGTTCTGTTCTTTAAATTGTTTATATTTTGAGTTTTTCATATAAGAGAATCCATGTGATACTAAAATCACAGCTACTTTCAAGAATCCTGTAGATTAAACAAGAAAATGTGTGAAGCATGCTTATCACAGACACTACAATATTATGTCCACTTGATTTTATTTATTTTAAAGATAGTAAAGTCCAACAAAACAAAACAGAACAAAGCCAATCAAAACAAAGCAGCAAAATTGGTGCAGAACTTCAAAGGAGGATATTAGGAAACAACAATAGCTACCATAGTATATTTCATTATCTTCACAATGGTTGTCCTTTCCATCAGGTATAGCAAAATCAAATCAAAAACAAAACAATAAAACCAATCAAAACAGAATATTGAATAAAGCAAAACAGTCAGAACAAAGCAAAACAGTGAAAACAATCTTGGATTTCAAAGACGAGATAGAAGGAACTCCCCCATATTTGCTATCTTGCATACTGTCATCCTCCCAAGAGATGCTCAGACCACTGGTCCCAGGCCTGCAAAATCAACCAAACACTACAAGCATTTAGTTGCTTTATGTACCTCAGTTGCTATCAACTCAGCCTGTCCTCAGAACCCACTGGTAGCTTACAGGGTAGCAGGGTATGTGTGTGAGATTCTCAGCCCGCGTGCCAGTAGGCTCATGGGAGGCCCTATCTGACTTTTCTCTTCCTGGAACCTGGGTTGCTTGTGTGGCTTACCAGAAAGGCTCTCTGCCCACTTGATTTTTAGTTATTATTTCAATTAATTTTTAATTATTTTAATTATTATTATATAGTTAATATTTTAGTATTTGTGCTAAAAAAAAAGAGCAAGCAGTAAATTTAACAGTCTACAAAAAGGTACCTATTTTATTTTAGCCTTACATTATTCCTTCTTGGTTTTCCTAGTGAGGCTTTTATTTAGGCCAAGATCTTTTGCAGCATTTTCACTTGTTCCCCAGAATTTCTTGATCTTCCATCAGAACATTGCCAAGCCTTGGCTTTGCTCTCTTTTATATTCTGAGCTTCTAAACATATTTTTCATAAAGGAAGAATATATTAGCTAACACAGATTTTAGATAGGTTGCAATTCTATGTTGTGCAGTGGTATAAAGGCTCAAAGTGTTATGTATTCAGTGTAATGAAGAAATGTATTAAAACTTACTGGTACCCACAGCAATATATGTGCACCTATGTTTACAGCAGCACAGTTTGTAGTAGCTATATCTTGGAAACACCCAAATACACATTAACTGAGGAATAGATAAAAAAGATTTGGTATTTTTATACAATGGAGCTATAAAGAAAGATAAATTCGAGGCTTTTATAGGTAAATGGCTGCAACTAGAAATCATAAGTGAAATAAATCAGATCTACACATGTGTAAACATCTTATTGACTCCCTTGTGTAAGAAACTGGAAGAGTAAATAAGATCCAAAAGGTACAATAGATGTGAAAGGGAAACAAACTGCTCAAAAGGAAAGAACAACTGGGATGGGGAAAAAGAGAAAAGAAGGAAGCAAAAGGTGCAGTTAGCTGAGATAATTTTACTACTAATTCTATTAGTTCATTAAAAGAAATTAGGATTGCTTATATTGTTTGATCTGTTTTGCATGCCTGTATTTTGTAATCTGAACTGCTACTTCAAATATAACAATATGCAATATGGTGACCATTATTAATTTCCTATCTTCTTGTTTTGAAATCCTGTATCATTTTTCTTGTTTTGTTTTCTCTTCATCTCATTAAAGTAAAATAAAATAATAATAAAGCTGACACCATTCAAAGTTGCCTGTGCTTGTATTAGTGTTTACTCCCAGGAATATAAATCTGGAAGAATTTTAACTCTACCTTTTCTCATATTTCTATTTCTTGAGTACCATGTACATCTAAAAAGACCTATTGCTTAAACCACATGTTTGTGTAGCTTTTACTTCCTCTTTCCATCCTATATTCTGCACCTTTACCCATTAATACTGTTAGGAAGCCTGGCGCACAAATGCTCAGAAGTTTCCATGGTAGCGGGATTTGGGACCAGTAGGGCCGTGGTTGCACTTTCCATCCCCGTACCTGCCATTTTTACAAGAGCAAGCTGTTTTCCTTAAGCAAAGATCTACTTTTCCTTTGACCAGCTGTCTTTCAGAGGCCCTAGCAAGGCACACAGGAATACAAAGTATATTTGGCCCCCTACGCAGTTAGCACCACTATGGGAAAAACTCAAAGTCAAGTCTCAGGTGTCTTCCTGAAAGGTCATGAACAGCTCTGTTATATGAATGCCAGAAAATTCCCTGCAAAGCAGATTACTGTAGAGATGCATATGCATCAGAGAATAGAGCTTGCTCTCAGCAAGGCTGTAAAGGGTCCTTTTCTGGCTCTGCAGGTCACTCAGGCAGCTGGATTACTAGGTAAAGGCAATCTTTCTTTTCCTACTCTTTGGCTCAGTACTGAAGGTTCCTTCTATCCTTTCATCTTCTTGTCTATCTCTTCATCCTCTGCAGTTCCAAGTGCATCACAGTTACCAACTGGTGTTGGCCACTGAGCACTTACTCTGTGCTTTGTGCTGTGCTAACATGAGGCTATTTATGATCTCTCTTAATTCTCAATTTTGTGAGCTGAGGAATGATGTGGGTTCATCAACAGTATGGGAATCCAAGAAACCTAATTGATAAATTTGGAATTTTATTAGCTGAGCTCAGGAACACTCACATAAATTTGGAATTTTATTAGCTGAACTCAGGACCCCTTTTCAGCATCCCACCCAGTGGTCCTGAACTGGAAAGTTACAGCTTTTAAAACAGAAAACCACAAAAAAGACATCCTGTAGGAAACAGTTTAGCTAGAATCTTACATTAATTTTGGTTGACACCTGTATCCTGCTTCTTTGTTGAGCAGGTTAATTTTTCTCTTGTGGGTGCAGCTCATTTTGCTTTTCTCATGGGATTGTACTCTAGGTAATTTTTCACTCTTCTGGGTCAAATACAGGGCACTAGTCAAATACAGGGCACAAAATGACATCAGTTATGACACGATACAACAAGGAATTGTTGTCATTCTCATTTTTTTTCCCACAAGGCAAGTAGGTCAGAGACATTTTCTGTCCCAAGATCAACAACTACAGAGAAATATAGCAGCAGCCATTGATACTTCCATTTCATCGAGTTACTGCATCTGGTTCTTCAAACTTGAGTCAGGTCAGAAACCCAGTCTACAAACCCAGCACGTGGGCATGGTTACTATTTATTTGCAGCCCACTTTTTTATATGAAAAACGAGATGTAAGAACATGAATGCCAGGATACAACCTAGAAAGAAGAATGAAATACTGTGGTAGTTTCCTATGGATCAAATAATTGTTCACCACAAATTCACTGGTGAAAACAATACAAATTTATTACTTTATTGTTATGGAGGTTAGAAATAAAAAAATAATTCTCAGCCTAAAATCACTGTATCACCAGAGCTGTGTTCCTTCTGTGGGCTGCAAAGGATAATCCATTTCCCTACATTTTCTAACATTTCTTCCTTCTTCAGAGGTAGTAATGGTTGGAAAAACTTTTTATATTGCATTCTCTGGTTCTTACTTCCCACTTTCCCATTCTCCAGTTAATAACTCTTAAGATTATATTGGGTTCACCAGAGTGATCCAGAATATTTGACAGATTAAGGTCAGCTGTTTACAAGCTGTAATTCCATATGCTGTTTCCATCCTTCCTTGATATATAACAGTATATTCACAAGTTCCCAGGATTAGGACCTGGATATCTTAGAGAGGTGGAGCCTGTCAGGGTATATGTCAGAACCAAGGGTTACAAAATTACAAACATAATGTTTTATGAAAGTTTAAATTTATGGTTTGGTTAGATTAACTTTGACAGTCCAGAAAAAACAAACTTTTCCCTTAACCTCAAAATACCTTGACTCTTTTAAAGCATGAAATAATGGTGCCAATTCTGCTAAATTCAAAGTGTGCTGGTCCAGAAGGTGATATGTGCACTCTTCTTTTTAGCTTGTGGATGGCAAAGAAATACAGCAGCTGAACGTGCAGTGGCTGCGAGCACAGCTGGGCATCGTGTCCCAGGAGCCCATCCTGTTTGACTGCAGCATTGGGG
>PVLA01013606.1:0-35870 GCA_004027455.1 Hydrochoerus hydrochaeris
ATATCAGGATATTTCACAATAGGTACTTGTGCTCTCCTCCGCCATAGTTGGGGCTATTTTTCCTGAGACCCTTGTTGCTCTCCTGGACATAAAACTCACAAGATTTCGAGACTCCTCTACAACTGGTTAAGTATTAAGAGAGAAGTAAAAGTTTAAATACAAAACATTTTAGACCTGTTATTTCATTTTCTTTTCATGCATTATTTCAAGTGAAGTCATTTCTGCATGTTTGTGCATTGATTTATTTTCTGACTTCCATAAAATCCCAGGAATTTGCAAGGAAGCCACCCTCACCATCGTCCTCTTTCTGTTCTTTCTTCACCAGAGCACAGGTGCTTGTTACTTATGACTTCTTTCTCACTCAATCTTCTCTACTGATTCTGAAGGCACTGGGTCTATCTCTTTTCCGATACATTTGTTACGTCAAGGCGATTACACATGACAAGGGCTTTAATGGATTGTGCTTGATGTGTAGCTGAGGCACTCAGGGAATACAGACTTTAGTTTCAGCTTGTTGCTCTCAGTGCACCATCCTCCTCCTTTGTCACAGCCTCAGAAAACTGTCCTGCTGCTATTCAGACAAATACCAGATGAGGACAGTGGCCCATCCCCAGTAAGGAGGCTGTAACGGGACTCTAACCCTACAGGAAGAATTTATGGACATTGCACCCAGTAATAAACTCCAACATCCTCAACTTTCACCCTGCTGAATCTGTGTGTGAATTTGTCCCTGACCCACTGCCAGTGAACCTGAATACCAAAAGTGAAAAAATCTTATAAATCCTGTCCTGAGGAGGGGTTCTGGCTTGTTTATAAGGCACAAATAGATGATTCCATCACTAAGTGGGAGGCTGTGAGTGAACCTGCAGGAGACAGAATTCAAATCTCTAGTGGTGATGGGCCTGGACAGAAGATTCTGGGACATCTCACTATTCCCAGTGTCTCCCAAAATAGTGAAGCAGAAGTATTATTTATGTTATTAGTTTTTCTCTTTTTTGGACATTTCAAGATGAATTTTTTGAATGATATATAAAGGAAAACCATTCAGTGCTGAATTTGGAACCTGCTTTGCCTTCTCAAAGGGCACTTTAGAATCATTTGCAGATATCAGCCCCCGATTTGGAGTTGCCAGTCTTCAGCAGATCCCAGGCCCTTGCTTGCTCTTCCTGGCATCTCCCTCACTCTCACAGATCCAAAAGTCACATGCCCACCTTGGAGGACAAGACCTGTACCCCTCACATTTGAACTGAACTTACATGGGCACTGGTGGCTTCCCACGGCTCACCTTCTCACCCCCTTCCCCTTCTTCATCTCTCTATTCTTTTCAGTGGGCCACAGTGTTACAAGTCCAGGAGTTGAGCAGAGTCTCATTTGGAGAAGTTAAACTGAAGAATTGTGATCAGTGAAGCAAAGTTAGTGCTCACCTCTATTTCAAATTTGCAATCACAGGCCCTGCCTAAGGAACACTATGCAAATTCCCAGATGGGTGCAAGCATGTGGAAACTCAGGAGATATGGGAGGGAGGTTGCTGATGTGAATGAAATGATGTACAATATATTCCATGTTTGGAGTAATCTAAGAGGAGCAAAAGCTACATTTTCTGCAGCAGTGTGCAGAAAGTCCACACTTCAAAAGTGTGATCTTTAGGGGAGACACAGTGCAACCTGCCCTTCCCTGAGTTCCAGAGTCCAGACCAAGAGGTGTGTACACAGGTCAGCCTTTGTGAGCAGAATGGCTGCTCTGTATGGACTCTTCCCTGCAGAGGAAGGAAATGAAAGAGCTCCTATGTCACAAGGATGGATCTTCTGAGTCTTACACTATTAATGATTTGGTGTGGAGCTGGCAATCATTTTCTGGCATCTGTTATTACCAAGTATTTAGAAGTCTGTTACAAACAGGATAGGTGTCATCTTTTCCTGGACCTTGTGATTAATACCAAAGGGGGAATTCAAATGAAAGGAGGTTGATAGGTGCAAAAATTGCACCTTTTACATCCAGGGAGAATTATTCCTTCGGTAAAGGAGCCTGAAATTTCTAGCAATCAGGTTTACAATGAGCAATCAAGTTATGCTCATTACACTCTCTCCATATCAAATTAATCAAAACATTTTGAAAAGAAGAATTCCCTGGAGATCGTTGCGCAAAGGAACTAGGACAAATTTTGCTTTCACTTATTTTTCTGAAAAATTGTTTCTCTACCTACTAATTCTTTTCATTATGTCAGGTAATCACAGTTCTGAGTCAACAGTGCAAATGGAGAGTGCGTACATTACCAGAGCTGGAAAGAGACACGTATTTTAATACTTCAAGACAACATCCATCTATGCCTGCATTTTCCAAGGCTGCCATGCAAGGTGGTCCCTAAAAATAAAAATACTGATCAGAGCTGCTCAGGGACTTTCATTGCAGATTTCAGGACCTCAGTGCTGGGAGAATTTCCACCTGTGTCGTTTTCAGTCCAAAATTTTATTGTCATTTTCTATGACAGCTCAAGGAACCAACACATCCAGTATGCATTGTGGAGACACAGTTTGTGTTATAGTAAATAAACAGTGTTCTATTCTGTTTCCTTTAATGATAAAAAATAAAATAAATGTTATATTTTAATTTTCTGATTCTGCATGTGAGAAGCAGTCAAGGTTAGATGATATTGCTAGATATTCATGACCTTATTCTAGATCTGCTTAAATTAAATAAATAACAAATGAAATAAAAGAAATTTGTGCTCATTATAGCAGTAAAAAAGCCAAATTACAGATTTAAAGAAAGATATAGAGAAAATACTAACTTGAGATGACTAAAGTTGCACAGGTCTACTCATCTTTCATATGTTGAGGACTTTCCTTAAACTGTAAGTTATTTTTCCCTTTCATATTACAGTATGTGAATAGCTCTCAGTGAAACCTGAATTTGGTTAGGTGTTTAATACATTATTTAACTGAAGAAATGTTGCAGAAAAGGAATATTCAAAACAAAATAAATGGTCATATTAAACAGATTGAATGGAAAAATTTAAATACATTTTTGGTTGCCAATACACAAGCTCTGGGTTGATGGTAAAGTTTCGACATCTGTTTAAAAGTTGTGTTGGACATACGTTCTCCAAAAGTGCATTATATACACTTGCCCAATATTTACTCAATTTACTTACTTTGCCAACTTTTGCTTGCAATACGTTTTGTATAGATTTTTTTGTCAAATTCATTTTCACAATTGCTTAATGGAAAGTCTGAGTAGAAATTCTGCTCTCTGTAATTTTTACTATTTTTTATTCATACTTAAATTACATTTTTGTTTCCGGATGTAAGAAGTCTCAGATTTTGGGGTCGCTGGCCTTCAAAATAAATTGTAAGTTTTTTTGTGAATTTAGGATGTTCTTTCCCTCCACTGGAGAGATGTTCATTTGGGCACTTCACTTATAAAACTGTTTTACATTGATTTCAAAGGGGAAAAAACTCTAATCTGGGCCTAGTGGGAGAAAATGTCTTTAGCAGTATTGGTCTGTTTCCACTAGTTTCCAGAGAGATTTTGTTTTTCTCTCTCTCCATTTCTTATCTTATTGGAGTCCTCTTTTAAGTTCCTAGTTGTGGGAATGGTGGGTTGCAGTTTCCCTTTGGTTCACAGTTTGGATCCTTAGGTCAAATCAGGGTTCCCCAAGATTCACAGAATGAATTCTCAACCTGTCTTCTTGCTGAACACCCAAGCATGGGGGTGGAAAGTGGATCTCAAGGGTTTCCTGTGCTCTGCAGTGGCTTCGCCACATAGGTGCCTCTGGATATTGGTACAAAGAGAGTAAAAAATTGTCCCTACAAGGTGGCAGTTTTTGTGTTTCCCTTTCTTTTCATCATTCTTTTCCTCCCTTAACTCATTTTCTACCTGCCCTTTTCTCTACCTCTTCCCTTCTTTGTTCTTGTTTTTCTGGCCTGTTGTAGTATTTCACAACAATTTTTGCTCTAAGGTAGCTAGCCTGTGATTTATGTAAAGCTAAAACCATTTAAGTATATTTTTGAGTTAAAACAAATCCTTTTATGACGCCATCTAGGAATTTTGCAATATTAGAGTTTCTAAATCATTCAAATATTGTAAAACCACTAGTATCTTTGGCTTTTGCTTAAGTGAAAGCCTCTGGTCTCCCTAAGGCAGGTTCTGTGATAGAATTTTTGTCTGTTGGCTTAATCAGTTGTTTTTTTTTTTTCAATACCCAATACCCCTGCAATTTGCTTCCTTTGCATAGGTCGCTCCCAGCCATGTCCAGGTGCTCAGATTCTACAAAATAAAACTTTGCCATGAGACCTAAACTGCATCACACTGGACGGGACAGCAAGATGGTGTCCCAGGCCTCAATCCTCCTGGCTCTGCTGCTCTGTGTCTCTGGTAAGAAATTGCAAAGCTCCACCATCTCCTGAGAGTGATGTCTTCCCAGAGTTGAAAAGTAGCTTTAAGAAGTAGAAAAGAATGAATATTTCTAAAAAGAACACAAATATGTGCTAATTCACAACAAGGAATATTTTCTTTGCTTATTTGCAACATTTATATGAGAAAATCTCCTATGTACATGTATGTGCAATCACTTTTCTTTCCTGTTGCAGGTGTCTGCAGTGCCATTGTGATGACAGTCTCTAGGTTCACAGGCATTGCCTGTTGGAGAGAGTACCACCATCCCCTGAAAATCCAGCCAGAGTCTTCCAAACTTTATTACAAAGAAGAACTACTTATCCTGGTACCAGCAGAAACCAGGGCAATCTCCCAAACTGCTCGACTACTGGGCATCTACATGGTCCTCTGGCATCCCAGACCCATTCAGCAGCAGTGGGTCCTGAATGCATTTCACTCTCACCGTCAGCAGGGTGCAGGCTGAAGAGGAGGCAGATTAGTACTGTCAGCAGGTTATTATTGCTCCCCTCATAGTGAATCAGCATCAAACACAAACTTCCTCTCAGGGTCTCCCCAGCTGCTTGCTCCCCATGGGGCCCTGGGCTTCAACATTTGGTTCTGTTGCCTGAGAGACTGTGCCCTGGCCAAACCTGGAGTTATTTGCAGAGGTTAGTTGAAAATAAGGGATCTCATTGGCTCTTTTGCTTTGGGTGGGCCATGTGGGAAATGTAATAAAGACCTCCACATCGGTTTAATATTTCTTATATATTATTTTAGTACAAGCTCAAAGACTTTAATAGAAAATATTCACCATTTTAACTCTTTTGTCAGTTTATCTAGAAAGGATATATATGGGTCAAATGGAAAGTCTAGTTGGACTTTTTTGAGGAATCTTGAGCATCATGGTCATACCAGATTCTACAGTCTCACCAGCACTTATCAATGGTAGATTTGTTGCTAAGTGCCATTCTTTCTGGAATGAGATGACATCTCAGTGTTGTTTTAATTTGCATTTCTTGAATGCCAAGAGATTTTGAACATTTTTTTCATATATTTATTTGCTGTTTCTATGTATTCATCTAAAAAGTGTATTTATTTCAGATGCTCCATTTTGGATTGGGTCACAGCAACATATGCACAACATGTAAGTGGCGCATGTTGTGAAAGCTAAATCTTAGAAACAACCCATAGCTCATAGCAGATGTGTAAATAGAGAAAATGTGGTTTCCATACAGGGGGAGCAGCACTGTGCCATAGAGGAGGATGAACTTGAGACCTTTTTAGGTAAATGGATTCATTTTGGGAACGTAATTTTAAGTGAAATAAATGAGGCACATCCGTTTCAACATTGCAGTTTCTCTTGTGTGAGTGATGGAGAGTTTAAATAAGGACCCACACAGAGGAGAGCTTTTAAGAAGTCGGAAGAAAAGTTTCAAATGAGAAGGTGAAGAAGAGAAGGAGTGCAGCATAATGTTGAGAAAAAAGGAAATAACGACTAATTATGAAAAGAATGGAAAGAAGTCATTAGAAACAAAGCTCTGTAAATGGAGCAGGGAAGAAGGACTAAACAGAAGGGAATGGGAAATAAAGAGGATTAATGATACACAGGTATGAATTCTCTATAATGAATTTGATCTTTATGCATGTAAAGAGTTACTGATACAAAACATTAAAAATAATTTTTTCATTTTACTGTTCAGACTCAGTGGGCTAAAATACAGATGCTCTCAGGCTGTGTTTCCATGGGAAACCTCAGCAGGGATCCCTCCCTCCCTTTCCTTTCTTGCTGCTTGAGGTCTCCCACATGCCTTGGTCAGCAGCCCTTTTCCTCTAAACTCAGAGCCAGCACCATTTCATCTCTCTGACACTTCTTCCAACATCACACCTTCCTCTGAAGCTTCCTCATCTGACTTCACACTGATGAGGAGTATAAGTCTGTGCTTATCTGAGTCTTCCCTTCTCATCTCACATGAATCAACCAAATTCAGTGTCTGGGCAGGGAAATTGTGAGTCTCTATGGGAACAGTGCACCAAGTAAGTGCCATTACACAGTCACTTTAAATAAGAACTGATTATCTACATTGGGGCATAGAAGGAAACAAGATTCTCATACTTCGTGTTTAATGGTCTGAGATCTCAGAAGCTTCTGCTGTTCCACACTGAAGGAACTACGCCAACTGGGCATCTGAAGCAGCAGAGCATTTTCATAAGGAGCAGGCAGCAGTGTGATTCAGGTGAGTTTGGAATGAGTAGAGGTTGACCACATAGGGAGCCTGGGAACACACCCTGGTGCTGGCTTTGTCTTGCAACTTGAATGTGGCTGTGCGCACATAGCTCTGCCTTTACGAAGTAATAGAGAAACAGGCATCCAGAAAGATGGTTTGTATCCCATGCAAATTTTGTCTTGTACACCTTCCTTAAATGGAAAAAAATTTAAAACAGTATAAAATGAAATTCTGGGATTCTCAGAAGCCAATCAAAAGAGCATAGTATATGAATTGAAACATATAGCAGAAGTTTCAATTTGTAACTGTGACTAAAAAATTTCTGAGTGTAAAAAATTGAAAATAATTTGCAGGGATTTAACTCAGCAGTAAAAGCGCCTGCCCTGCAAGCGCAAGGTCATGAGTTCAGCCTACAGTAACAAAATTATGATAATAATAATAATAATAGTAATAATAATTTGAGACACATCACAGAATCTGTTGTTTTAGCTGATATCTTAAAGTATAATTTTATAGAAAATATAAATACAATTTATCCTCCTCTTTCTTGCTTTTATTCACTAGGTCCTTGCCCATGTGAGATAAGTGCTCTGCATTCACTTTAGAGGATCCAGGAGGGAATCTGGCTCTTTTCAGGTATTAGAGGTGTCCAAGGGCTTTGTCCTTCATCTTCCTATCTAGTAACATTTCATCACTTGGTGTCTCTGCCAGAATCTGTGCAGCCCCTCTGTGTGTTTTCTAGATGCCAACCTTGACAAAGGATCAATTTTTGTGTTCCACAGATTCTACCTTTCAGTCTTCCATGCTCAATTAATTAGCAGAATTCTGTCTTGGAGGATGAGAAACTGCCCCTGTGGAAACAATGTGGCAACTTATTCCATTCATGCATTGATTTTAAATCAGACATAGGTGTCCTCTGTATTCTGAAGCATAGAGACACAACAAAGAAGACAAGTCTCATGGAAATGTTATAGTTAAGTACTCCGAAGGATCTCAAATTGTCTTCCTGTGAAATTGCCTTTTTCTTTTATTTCTTGGTGTATTGGTATCTACTGGAACAAAAGACCTTTTGGGTGGTACCAGGTAAGAGCATGTGCTGTGCATGGTGCCATGTAAAGATACAAAGGGACACATCAGGATGAGTACTTAAATTATAATGGAGGTGGCTACAGAACTGGATCAACAGGAATAACTGATGTAAGCTAGGCATGGTGGCACTTGGAATCCCAGAACTATGGAGACAGTGACAAGAGGATTGCTGCACATTTGAGACCAACCTGGTGTGCAATGTGAGTTCAAGGGCAGCCTGGACTACATAGTGAGACCCTGCCTCAAAAGGACAAAAACAAAGCAAAGCAAAATACAACCAGATATATATTTTAAAAAGAAACTACAGCAATTTAAATAATCTGAGCTGTGCACATTAAAGGAAACACACGTACGAGCATCTGAAACATATAAAGCTTTTACATACAGTTCAGGTGGCAGAGTGGCTCAGGTGTGTATGTGGTGAGCGAATGTAGCCTGCAGAGAGCACCCAGGAATGTCTGCGGGTATTGCTTCTGTTTTATAACTTGAAAGTGATTGTGAACACAAAGTTATGCAAGTGTCCAAACCTGTAGAAATATGCAGTGAGAATGTATTGTTCACAAGGGCAGTGATTATCCCTGTCAATCTATTCTAAAAAGAAAAAAAAAGGGTTCTGTGATATGCTCTTGTACTGAACTTCTCAGAAGCGAATGAAAAGAAAATAACACGTTAAATCACACTTTTTTAAACTGGAAACAATTCCTGTTCTTATGTCTGGCTAATGGTTTTTCTAGTACAAATGCTGAGGATCATGTCTGTCATGTGGGATTACATGGGAGCAGATCAGTACTGAGTTGAGCAATATTCTCAATGATAACTTTATAGAAAATTCACAAAAGGGTTTTGTGTGATTGTTTCTTGAACAAATGACAACACTGTATAGAAAATATTAAGTGGTGACCATGGAGTGTGGCTGGGGCCCTAGTGTGTATTCCATCCATTGCCACAGAGGATGGCTGCCCAGCAGTTAGCCTTGGCCATGTCCCTGGAGTTGCTGACTCACCTTAGCCTTCTGTGAATGTCCTCATGTTCTGTGAGAGCTGAGCAGAGTCTTGTTAGGGCTGAGATTGCCATTTGCAACCAGAAAGCTTATGATCTTGTTAAGTGTAGATGGTGTCATTCTCTGGCCATAGGATTTCTTCCCTGTGGAGGAGGCATAGAGGTCACTTCAGACCCAGACTCAGCTCTTCATCTTAGCCATCCAGTGTAGTCAGGGAATCTTCCCCAATGCTGTTAACTTTAATTTGAAGACAGTCATCACCCATCTCTCATGTGAAACCCAAAGTAATGATAAGAAAAATCTTTCCACCCCAAAACAAAGAAGAAACACATCAAATCAATCTCTGCTTAGTGTTCAGTGATTTCTCTTTGCTCTGCCTCATTTTCATGGTCTCTAGGCCTCACAGTTGGGTGCTGTCCTTGGCTGCTGTTTCTGGACTCTGACAGAGAACTCTGAACACTCCTCATGTCCAGCTGTTTCCACAGATTCTGGTTATTGATGAAGATGGGAGTTTTCTTTTTTCTTGTTTTGACTGTGTATGTTTCAGTGCCCCAGGACGTCCACATCCTAGTGAAGCACTCTGCACTGAGCTACACCTGCAACCCTGAAATTGGGATTTTCCTGATCTGTGCCAGGAGATCCAGTGTGATTTCCCTGCCTGTGCTCTACTATCTAACTATGTGTCTTACTAGACCTCTTTTTCTCTCCAGAGTCTCTTCCCTGGGCCTGCTTTTTTGCCTCATGAATTGCTGAATTCTGCTGCTCTCCATGGCTTCACCACACATCACTTCCCTGCCAGACAGCTTCACCCCTGCTAATCAGAGTTGGGTTCATTTCCCATCATGACTCTGGCCCTGATGAAAGACTGGTGGCTTTTTCAGTGGTTCCTGGAAGTGGAGGACTTTAATCATGTGCAATGCAATCAGTAGCTGGGTTGAGAGCAGGATTATAAGCAGGCATTGCAAGATCATTAGAGCATGAGACACTAGAGTTTCTGTATCATGAAGAACAGCTGGGGTGCTGTACTTGGCTGGAGAGAGGGGTGGGTGTGAGACTGGATTCCACTGACTAAAAGACCACAGGGTCGTGCTAGATGGACAGTGCAAATGATGTTGCACAAAAATGTTCTGTATGAGCCTGTTTCTAATATATAGAATGAAAGTAAGGGATAGATTAAATGTCTAGAGCATCCTGACTTCTCTGTAGCAGTTCTGCAGTTGTTGAGCTAGAATCCAGTGTGGTAAACAAAATATCATAATAAATATGTGTTTTTAAAGATAATACACAGTCTCACTGGGAACTTGCAGGGCATGAAGCTGGCCAGAAGAAGGAAGGTATCGCCACTCCTTTAAAAGCAACTTTCCACACTTTTCCCCTGCTCAGGGGTGGGGATCCATCAAGTGAAACTGTGTTCAGACCACTTTATAGCAATCATCTCTGATGGAAGATTTCTGTTTAGTTCAACATCGTCTAAGTTTTTACTTGAAAACTGAAGAATTGTTGATAAAATTTTTTCTCTGCAGTTGGGGTTAGACTTTTGCAGTTGGGTTTAGGCTTAAGGTGTAGGTCGGAGGTCTGATGGCATCTCAGAATTGTGACATGTCCCATTCTTCATGCCCATCTGCCTCTCAGGGTTCCTTTTGTCTCCTTTCCCATCTAAAAGACATCAGTGCAAATTACCTGGTGGTTCAGGTTCACATATATGACTCTCATCCTTGATTTTACTTTTCTCTCACAACTCACATTCTGTATTTCAGTAAAGTTTATTTGTCCTTATTTTCATCTATGACCAGAACCTGCCCCCTTTCCTCACATCTACTGAGAGGGCAATAGCTCTGAAAGGTGAGCACATACAGCCTTGATAGAAGCATTGGAGGAGGCTCATGGGATTTTTTAAATATATACTTTATAAGTGTGGCCCAAATTCCAAAAACAGTATATCAGATACAATTGTTCCCTTATCAAACTCTTCATTTTTTGTTGTTCTACATTTAACTTCTAGAGGCAGTAGTTGTCTGGGATTCAGGGTCATTGCACTATTTCCAGTGTACCCCAAAATAATGAAGGAGAAGCATGAGTTCATTTTCTTAATTTTCTCTTTTATTTTATATTTGAAACTAATTTGTTATTTTGAAATAGATGTGTTACAGAAAAATATTCAGTATTGAAATGGAGCCAGCTTTAAAAATGCAAAGGTACCTCTAGAATCATTTGCGAATATCAGCCCCAGTTTCCACGTGACGGGCTTCCCCAGACTTCAAGTCCTTTCACTTTCAGGGTCTCTCTCAATATCACAGAACTAAACATCACACGCTCACCCTTGAGGACACTACCTGCACCCTTCCAATATGGACAGATCAGATATGAGCAATGGTGGATTCCAGGAGGTCACTCTTTCACCCCATTCTCCTTCTTCATCCCTCCCTGTCCTTACCAGTGTGTCAGAATGTTAGCAGCCCAGGAGCAGAGCAGAGAGCCTGCTTTGGAGAAGTTATACTGAAGAATCTGATCAGTCAAGCATACTTAGTGCTCACCTTTATCTCACCCATACAAGGGAAGAGCTTCCCTGCGGGACACTATGTAAATCCGCCAATGTGTGCAACTAAGTGGAAAGAGGCAAGAGCAGGGTGGGAGGCCTCTTATATGAACCAAGTGAGGTACAACATTTTCCATGTTTGGAGGAAGGAAGCCCACATATTCCACAGCAGTGGGCAGAAGACCCACACTATGGAAGTGGGATCTGTTGGGGAGATGCAGTGCACTCTGCCCTGTCCCTGAAACAATTCCAGAGTCCAGACCATGTGGTGTGCATGGGGGTCAGTCTGTGGGAGCGGGAAGCCCACTCTGTTTGGACTCTTCCCTGCCTAGGAAGGGAATGAGAGAGCTCCCACCTCACCAGGATTGATAATCTGAGTCTTGTACCATTAATATCACAGTGTGGAGCTAGCAAAATGCTTCTGGTATCTGTTTTTACCAAGTCCAGTAGAGAATGTTAGAGACACATCTGTGTAGTCTTTTCCTAGACATTGTGATTAATACCAAAAGGGACCTCAAGTGAAACGAGCTTGGCAGGGACAAAAGTTCTATCTTTTTTCATACAGGGAAAATTATTTCCTAAGAAAGAGAACATAAAATCTCAAGCATTTAATTTTTACACTGGTGAGTATCTTGTCTTGCTCTTCCCTTTCTCTCTGTATCAGGTTCTTCAAAAGTCTTTGAATGCAAGAATTACCTGGATATCATTGCACAAAACAACTAAGGATAACTTTGCTTTCGTTTCATTTTTCTGAAAAACCTAAAAAAATTATTTCTCTAACACGTCATGCTTTTCATTTCTGTTGGGCAAATGTAGTCATGAGTTTATAGAGCAAAGAGTGATTCCATACATTACCAGAGCCAAAATGAATCCAGTGTTTCATAGATTAGCACAACATGCACCATTCAAGGTGTTCACTATGGAAAAATTGCTGGGTCAGAGCTGCTCAGAGACTTTCATTAGGACTTCCGCCCCCAGGCTGGGAAAAGATCAACCTGTGCTGCTCTCAGTTCAAAATTTTATTGACGTTTTCTAAGACAGCTTAAGTAATCAGCACACTGAGTAGACATGGTGGAAATTCAGTTTGTGCTAGAATAAGTAAAAAGTATTTTCATGTTTTCCTGAATTAAACAGAAAAATAAAATAAATGAGGATTTCTAAGTTTCTCAGTCTGCATGTGAGAAGCAGTCATGTTTACTTGATTATTCTCAGGAGTTTTGGTCTTTCTATCTGTTAAAATTCAACAATTAATTGTAAATATAATGAAGAAAAATTAGGATCATTAAAGCAGTAACAAAGTCAAATTATAAATTCAAACAAATATGTAGAGAAAATAATTACTTTTAAGACTAGATCAGGGCACATTTACTCATCTTCCATATGCTTGTGGCTGGATCTGACGACCTTCCTTAAACCATGTGCTATTTTTCTCTTTCATATTGGAGTATCTGAGTAGCTCTAAGTGCAACTTGAAAGAATTATGAATTTAAAGTGTTTATACCCGAAAATATTGCAGAAAAGTATCTGTTCACAGGAAAATAGCTGCTCAGTTCAAACTGATTAAAATAAAAAATTAACAGATTTTTGTTGTCAATAATAGGTCTGACTTAGTGTAAGGTTTTGAGATTAGTTTAACAATTTGCATTGGAAACAATATTCCCTGAGATGTCAATTATAAACATTTTCCCAATCTTTTAGAAACATGTTTATTTTCTTGCATTTTTCATGCTATATCTATTTTGTATATTGTTTGTGAAATTTGTTTTCAGAACTACTGTATCTAATATCTGGGATCAAAATTTGCTCTCTGCAATTTCTATTATTTTGCATTCATACTTAAATTACACTTTTCTTTTTTGGATATCAGAAATCTCTGACTTTTTGATCTTTGGGCCCTTGAAAAATAAACAGTAAGTTTTCTTAGAATTTAGGGTGGTCTTTCCCCCTAGGAGAGCGATTGTCACTTGGGCACCTCATCTGTAAGGCTGTCTTACACTAACTTTAAAGCAGATGAATCCTGAACCAGGCTTTTTTTTTTTTTTTTGAGAAAATATTCTTGGTGATGCTGGTCTGCAGTCATGAATTTCCTGAGAGACCTTGTTTGCGCTCTCTCCATTTCTCAGCTTACCTGGGTCCTTGATTTTAGTTCCCAGTTGTGGGAAGGACAGAATGCAGTTTCCCTTTGGCTCACAATTCAGATTCACAGGTTCATTGTGGGTTCCACAGGATTGACACAAAGAATTTTCTGGTTTTTTAGCCTGGTTTTTTGCTGTCCACCTACCCATGAGTTGAAAATTGAGTCTCAAGTGCTTCCTGTGTTCTTCAGTAGCTTCAGGATAAAGGAGGCTTTGGATTTCAGAAATATGTTTTTCAAAGACAGTAAATATTTGGTGTAGAAAATGGCATCTTCTTGTGTTTCCCTTTCTTTCTTCATCTCTTTTCTCCCTTAACTCATTCTCCACTTGTTCCTATCTCTCCCTGTTGTCCTTTGGTCCTTGTTTTTGGAGTGTGCCATAGTATTTCACAAGACTCGAAGCTTGTTCACAAGCTAGCCTGTGATTTCTGCAAAACTCAAATTATTTAAATATATTTTTTTACTTTAAACTAAGTCCTTTAGTGATGCCATCTAGTGGTTTGCATTACTAGAGCTTCTAAACTGACTTCTGTGTTTTTTCTGGTCAAACAAGCACATGTTCTGCTTTGCTATTTTTGGCTTTTGATTTAATCATTTGCTTTCACAGCCCACTACCCATGCAATTTGCTTCCTTATTTGCTGGCTCCTTTGCATAGGTCTCTCTCAGCACTGTCCAGATGCACAGATTCTATAAAAGCAGCCTTTGTGATGTGATCTGAACTGCATCACACCAGACAGGACAGCAAGATGGTGTCCCAGACCCCAATCCTCCTGGCTCTGTCTCTCTGGGTCTCTGGTGAGAAATTGCAAAGTTCAAACATCTCTTCAGAGTGATATCTTTGTGGAGTTCAAAAATACCTTTAAGAAGAAGTTGAAAACAATGACTATTTCTAATCAGAACACATATATGTGTTAACCCCGAATATTTCTGAATGTATCAAATGTTTAATTGCAATATCTATGTGAGAAAAGTCTTTTATTTTTATGCCTGTATGATCACCATTTATTCCTGATTGCAGGTGTCTGCAGTGACATTGTGGTGACCCAATCTCCAGCCTCCCTGGCAGTGTCTCCTGGAGAGAGCGTCACTATCCGCTGCAAATCCAGCCAGAGTCTTTTATACAGTGGTGACAACAAGAACTACTTAGTCTGGTACCAACAGAAACCAGGACAATCCCCCAAACGGCTCATCTACTATGCATCCACCCGGGATACTGGAGTTCCAGACCGGTTCAGTGGCAGCGGCTCTGGCACGGATTTCACTCTCACCATCAGCAGAGTGCAGGCTGAAGATGTGGCAACCTACTACTGTCAGCAGTATTATAGTGCTCCTCCCACAGTGATTCAGCCTCGAACATAAACTTCCTCTCAGGGTCTCCCCAGCTGCCTGCTCCCCTCACAGCCCAGGACTTGAACACTTCCTCCTGCTGCCTGAGAGTTTGTGCCCTCAAGTATGTATGAGATATTTTGCAGAGCTGAGTGCAAATTAAAGCCCCGCAGTGTTTCTTTATTCTTTTATTATGGGAAACCCATATGTGAGATATAGTAAAAACTCTGATTTAGTTTTCTGTTCTTCATGTATTTATTTACTATAAGCTCAATTGCTTTAACACAAGAAATACAGCAGTTTAACTCGGTTGGGAAGATATCTAGAAGGGAAAGACTTAGGTCTAACAGATCATGTAGTTCTAATTTGTGGAAGAATCTCCATACTGATTTCCAGTGTGGTCACAGAATGCAAAACCTGCCAATAGTGGAGATGGGGTTCTGTTCCCTGTAACCTCACCAGCATTTGTTATTGGTTGATTTCTTGATAACAGCCACTTTCTTCTGGATTGAGAGGAAATCTCAGTGTTGTTTGAATTTGAATTTCTTGAATGACCAGTGTTGTTCGATACTTTTTTATGTACTTATTTGCAGTTTGTATTTCAGATACTCATTTTTGGATTCAGTCACAGTAATACACACACACTCATGTATGTGGTGCACTTTGTGACAGCTGAGTCTTGGAAACAGCCCATGTGCTTTTTAGTAGATTAATAGGTAAAGAAAATGTAGTTTTTAGATTCAATGAATTTATCCTCTGCCATATAAAGCATAAAGCTGAGAGATTAATAGGTAAATGAGAAAATAATTTTAAGTGGAACAAGTCGGGCACATATGTTTCAATATTGCATTGTTTTTCTTAGGTGAGAAGCCCAAATTCAAAATAAGATTAAGATGCAGGATAGATGTTGGGAAGCAGGAAGAAAATGTTCAAAAGGGAAGGTGAAAAAGGGACAGGGTATAGGGATGGGAAAGTGGGAATCAGGGATTTAGAACATGAAAAGAATGGAAGGAAAGCAACAGAAACAAAGTTCTGTAAATGGGGAGGGGAAGAAGGATTGAGTTGAAGGTAAAGGGCATAAAAGAAGAATTATGATTCCCTATGTACAGGTTCACATTCCTTAAGATGATTGTGATGATTATCCATGACTTAATGATAAATTCATTGAAATAAGAAGTGCCATCATTCTTTAGTTCAGATGCAGTGGGGTAACATCCAGACTCTCTCATGCCTCCAGGAGTGAGTCTTCCCCTCACCTTTCTTGCTGCTTGAGGCACCCGCACGCCTTGGCCAGTAGCCCTTTTCCTCTAAAGTCAGAGCCAGCACGATTTCATCTCTCTGATCCTTCCTCCAGCACCACATCTCCCTGTGAAGTTTCCTCATCCGACCTCACTAATGATGAGGATAGTTGTGTGCTTAGTTGCAAACCTCCTCCTTCTCCTCATGTCACAGGAATCAGCAAAACCCACTGTCCAGGCAGAGGAGGTTCTGAGTCTCTATGAGAACAATGTACAAAGTAATTGCAATTATACTGTCACTTTGAAGTGAAATTGGACACCTACATTGGGGCATAATAAGAAACAAGGTTCTCAGACTTTTCAAATAGTGGTTTGTGACCTCAGAAGCTTCTGCTGTTCCATACTGAAGGAAATATGCGAACTGGGCATCTGAAGCAGCAGAGCATTTACATAAGGAGCAGGCAGCAGTGGGATTCAGGTGGGTCTGGGATGAGTGGACTTTGACCACACAGGGCTCTTGGGAGCTCTCCAGGGTGCTGCCTTTGTCTTACAATTTGAATGTGGCTGTGCACACATAGCTATGACTTTACCAAATATTATAAAAACAAGAGTTTAGAAATGTGGTTTGTATTGCATTCAAATTATGCCTGTTAATCCTTACTTAAACAGAAAAAAACATTTATAACTGAACATAAAATGTAGCTCCGAGCTTCTAGGAAGTTAATCAAATGAACATAATATGTGAATTAAAAATATAAAGGAACAAATTCAGGATTTAACTGTGACGAAAGATTTTTTTAGTGCATAAATTGAAGATTTCTGTCTTGGGGCACTGTTTAGAATGGTCAAATTTTAGGTTAGATGATATCAAAGAGATATTTTGCACAAAATACAAACAGAGAATTTATATGTCTCTTTGTTGTTTGTAGAGTACTAGGTCCTTGCCCATGCTAGGTAAGTGCTTTAACACCGAGCTGAGCTACATCCCTGTCACCCATCTGTCTACTTTTTATCCAAATGGTGACTGTGTGTGGAAGGTCTTGGGGGAGGCTGGTGTGTGGCCTAGGGCTCAGGTGAACTCTCCACACTGCCCACAGAAGGAGGCTGCCTATGAGTTACACATGGTGACACCATCAGGATTCTGGACTCACCTTAGGCTTATGTGCTCACAGACTTCTGGCTGCTATTTCTGAGCTGAGCAGAGTCCTGCTAATGCCACCCACATTCTGACCTTTTCACTTGCAGGCCTCTGGTAGCTGAGCAGTGGCTTCTTCTGGTCAGAATGTTTTCTCCCAGCAGGAAGAGCCATACTACCTGGGATGAGAGTTTAGGTCAGAGACAGTATTAAAATCTTAAACTGCATCCAGTGATCTCATGTGAGTTTATACTTCCCATTTCTCACTTGAAATGTGGGAATACTGAAATTACCCCGAAGGATCAATAGAATAGTATATGTGCATTGTTTAGCATTGTTTATTTAGATACAGTCACATGGGAAGCAAATTTATAAACAGGTGTTTAATGAGCACTTTTTTGTGCATAGTACAAAAATATTCTTTTTAAAAAAGCAAAATAAAACTGAAATTAATTTATTTCCTTAACTCCTCAAATCTTTCTATTGCAACAGGGAACACATTCACGATTCTAGGGCTCTGTCTGTTACTATCGTCCTTGATGCCTTTATTGTAAACTGTAGATAAGTGTGATAATTATCAAGCACTGCATCTATGGTCAGGTAGAGGGCAGCAACAGGGATGGGTGGAAATAGAATGCATTTTTCTTCTTTTTTTGTGCGATGAAACTATTGTGGACAGGAATTTCACTGCCTAAGCATGTTCTCTTTACTGAGTCTCACACTTGTCAGAATTGGGATATTCAGGTGTTCCTAGGTAGTAATCAGGCATCTGTCCTCCCCTTGGCTGCTCTCAGTGTTTCTTATCATGTTTCCTCTTCTCTCATCTTCCTCCTTCCTGGATCTGTTTTCTGATCTCTGAAGGTGTTAAATTCTTTCCATTTTTAAGCTCTTGTGCTTCCTGGTTGTCCAACCAGGTGCCATTACTCTTGAATATCAACTCAGATTAAATCCTCATGATGACACTAGCAGCAGCCAAAGCCTGAGATGCCTTTTCCATGGGGGCCCTTTTTCCATCCTCCTTGTAGCCTGGGAAAGTTTCCCTTTGTAATCCCATGGAAACGTTATTGGAATCCCAA
Source organism: Hydrochoerus hydrochaeris (assembly GCA_004027455.1). NCBI lineage: Eukaryota > Metazoa > Chordata > Mammalia > Rodentia > Hydrochaeridae > Hydrochoerus > Hydrochoerus hydrochaeris. The sequence continues at coordinate 18,135 of PVLA01013606.1, forward strand.
TGAGTGAATTCCAAGCTACCATCTCCAGTGTAACTCACAACCAGAATAAAGACACTAAGACACATTTACAGTTTCAGGCAGCCAAGGGGTCCTGAGGCCAATCCAGATGAGAGTTCAGGGAACAAGGCCTCCACCCAGCACTAATCCAGTACTTATTAATTAGAGAAGAAGGGACTGGCTCGAGGATGAGTGATGGAGAGAATGGAGGAAATTCTTTGACTAACATGAGCTGAGCTAATGAGGTAGCCATACAGTGCCTCTACAATATGTAAAGAGAAGGGTGTGCAGAAAACCCAGTCTGCATAATCCAAACAAGGTAGAAGCTACCATAAGGGAGTCAGGTGCTTCAGTTCTGCTGTGCAAACTTGTTTGGCTTTTTTGCCTTGGGAAGTCATAGCCTCTTACCTTGAGGCTCAAAGACAACTGACATTCTGGCAGCGTTTGCTCTGCCTTCCCTCTATTGTCCTCCATTTGGAGGGAGACTCAGGCCATGAAACGGAGCTGCAGCTCTGCTTCCAAGACTCCACATCAGTACTTCAGCCATCCCTGCTGACACTGCTTAGAGCCAGGAAATATCTTAGCCAGGTCGGTACAGAGCAGTAAACGGAGACAGGACTAGATTTGCTATTACAGTAATATTAAATTATGGTATAATTATCATAAGTACATAATACATTTATTATACATCGCTCACCTGGGTGGGCTCTCCTTCTCATTTTTGGTGATGGTTTCTCCTCATCTCCTGACTCTTGTGCATTGAGGTTAGGTTGCAGAGCCCAGCTAGGCTTTAGCTATTTGTACTCATTGACTATAGATCTCACCCTGTATCCCCCAAAATTTATCTTCTGCTTAAACTCTTCCCCTAAGCTGTAGTATCACATGTGTTCCAGAGCCATTGCCATTTAGATGTCTGGTGACATGCTAGATTTCTAATATATTCCAACTGAGTCCTGATTCTCAGTACCCCGAAACTTGGTTTTGTCAGTTTTCCCATCTAAAAACACATCTTCAAATCCTGATGGCTCAGAATTACATGTAAAGCAGGTGTCTTCGATTTTACTATTCTCTATTAACTGCATGTCCAGTATGGCAGAAAACCTTATTTTTTCTGCCTTTACCGTATAACCACAGTCTGTCCATCTTTCTCTCCAGAGGCCAATGGGTTAAGTTCTTCGGGATGGACGCACATTATGATGGCATAGAAGCATCAGAGAATGTTAAAGTGTGTTTCAAACATGTGTTGAAAATTTTTCCAAAGCCTAACACTCACATAATAGGTATCAACCATTCCTATCATGACACTATTCATTGTCTCTTCCACATGACATGTTGGGACAATTGTAGTCTTGGTAAAGAATCTTCAAGGAAAGCTAGAAACAGGCTATTGAAATTTGCTAGCTGTCATGAGGGTGAGGGTGGTAAATTCTAGAATTGTTCATTTTCAATCTCTTGTTTTATGGAGAAAATTTAGACAAAAGCATTCTTTTGGAGCAAAATCCTAATAAGTCTTGTGAATAATGGTGGAGAGTAGGAAACTTGCCTTTGTCCATAAACACCTTGGGAAGCCGACATCAACTGCTCCGTGCGGTGTCCTGTGTGAAGTCCTGTGCCCTCTGTGTGGAAGTTATTTAACTGGATTCAAGAGTCATTCACTCACTAGTAATGCAGACTTCAAGTAAGATATTGTGTTAGCATTCTTTTGGAAGCCACAGGTGCAGGCTTAACAGTTAGAAGCAGAAGTGAAATTTGTGAAAAATGTGTTGATAAAGAGTAGTTATACTGAAGATCGTACTGTGAATCAGTCTTCCAGAAAGAAAAATGTTTCAGTCTCTCTCTCTCTGTCTCTGTCTCTGTCTCTGTCTCTGTCTCTCTCTCTCTCTCTCTCTCTGGACTTACATTTGTAGAGGTTTCAATCCCTGGCTGTTGGCTTCCTAGTTTAGTCTTGGAGAGGCAGCACATCATGGAAGGGAGTGTGTGGCTGAGCAAGGCTTACTCATCTCATGACTGAGACATGAAAAAAGAGGGTGCCAAGGTCCCATAATCTCTCTGGAGGGCTCCTTCCTTTCAAACGTAAGACCTCCTATTCAAAAAACCTGACTAAGTCTTTTATTACATAAATGAAGTTGGGTTCATGGGGAGGATTCAAGCCTATTCCTTTTAAAAGATAGCAGAAGGGCTTGGTAAACCTCCTGGCTTTGCAGCAGGAAAATTTGCCTTTGATCATTGTCCTAAATTAGACTGGGGATATGCCTGGGACATGCTTGGGACCTGGGATCTATGTAACATTAAGCACTGCTATTGGTAGCTCCTGAGGTTGCCTAAGACTTTGTCTTGCTGTCATCTGAAGATATTTTCCTTCCTGCTTTCGTGGAATTTGGAAGAAAAAAATCCTCTACCACTACCACATGATGTAATAGGGGGCAATGGGAAGCCACACAACTTCATGGAACATCTTCCCGGATTATACATGGATGCATCCTGCAGAAATAGTATGTTAAAGCTTTATCTGAATGTATTATACAGAAATATATTACAATTCACACACACAGAAGAGAAGGCACAAGTCATTGCCATAAGAAACAGATATGGTTTGCAAGAGAAGCTTTAAACTTCACAAACATTGGGAGTGACAAACTTAATTCCTGGGACAGTTTAAGTGAGCAAATGATTTATATTTATATAGGTTTTTTTGTGCTGCTGCCTTTAGACTTTAAAATGAGTACATACTGAGGGACCATGGAAAGACAAAATTAAAGGTTAATAAATTTGATATAACTTTAGCACTGCCAAGAACAAAGTGAGCTAATGACTTCACTTGCTTTCTGGCTTCCATTTTCTCATCTCAAGGATGTGCTAGATGAGTTATCTTTTGACAGTTAGTTCATACATCATGGAGATGGGAAATTTAGATGAGAGGTTTTCCTTGAAACATCAGGACGCTAGTGTAATCACCAAAATCATATGAAAACATGTATACACACCAAGAGGTTTCAGTTACTCAGTCCTGTAGTTTTCTACTGTAGTTTCCTACATGATGCCTGCAAGATGATGGGGTGGAACCTGCAAAGAGATTCACGGTGCAACGCAGGAGGTTGCACAAAGAAGCAATTCGGTTGCTGTTTTGGTAACTACCTTCCTCTGGTGGGAACCAAGAGGAGAACCAGAGAGAGGCTCCCAAGTCCAACCTACAGACATGGAAGATCCCAGGAGGCTGCATAAAGAAGGAACTCACCCGCCCTTTGCGAAGTGCCTTCCTCAGACAGAAGCCAAGAGGAGAACAAGAGAGCAGTCCCCAAGATCTGGCCATGACCATGGAGGAACCCAGGAGGTTGCACAAAAAAGCAATTTGCCTGCCCTCTTGTAAGAGCCTTCCTCCAGTGGGAGCCAACAAGAGAACCAGAGAGTGTCCCCAAAAACTGGCCTCGGCTATGGTGGAAGCCAGGAGGCTGCACCAAGAAGCAACTCAACAACCCTCTTGGTAATTGCTGTCCTCTGGCAGGATCCAAGAGGAACACCAGAGAGTAGCCTCCAACATCTGGCTACAGCCATGGTGGAACCCAGGAGACTGCACAAAGAAGCAATTGGCATGCCCTCTCAGTAAGCAACTTCCTGTGGCATGAGCCAGGAGGAGATCCAGTAATGTTTCCTATGAGCCTACTGGTGCGTGGGCTTGGAATCAAACATCCCAAGTGCCCTGCATTAGCACCTGGGTAGAGAGTTCTGAGAATTTCTTGGCAGAATGACTGTATGCAATATGGCTAATATAGGAGGGAGATCCTCTATATTTTCGTTGAAAGCAAGTGTTGTTTTCATTTTTGTTTCATTATGAATAATTGCTTTACTCTATTCAATATTCTCTTTTGATTGATTTTATGATGTTCTACCTTTGGTTTGATTTGAATATAGCTAATTGGCTAGACAACTATTGTCAAGATAATGAGATATACTATGGTACCTATTCCTGTTATCCTGGAAAACTGCTGTGAATTTCTGTACCAAATTCACTGCACAGTCTTAATTGGCTTTGTTCTGTCTTGTTCTGTTGTATTTCTACTATCATCAAAATAAAAAAAATCCGTTTAATGAACTGTAAATCAAAAGAAATAAAGTAAAATCATTCTCTTTATTTTGGTTAAAAGGCTAATATATTAGTATTTTTATGCCTTTAAGGTAATTTGAGGATTTTTCAATGCTTTCACATCTTTCTTCCTGACTTACCTGGTTTTATTGTCATATATTTCACCTCAAATTATACTCTCACTTTTTAAAATATTGTTATAGTTTTTTTAAACAAAAAAAATTGAAACAGAAAGAGGCTAGAAATAATACAAAATCTCAAAAACAAAACAAAACAGTAAAACAAAAATGGTAACCTTTAAGAAATCACTAGTTGATAATTACATATTTTCCTCTTTGAAGTAGTTGTTCAAGTTACAAAAGTAAACCCTACAAAGTGGACATCCAAACAGTGAGACTGCAATCAGTTTTGTTCATTCATCCAACTAAGACTTTATCAACATGGCTGTTAATCCCACACACTCAAACATATATATCCTTTTAGAATACATATCCTTTAGAATACTTTCTTTTCCTCTCTTTTTTTCTTTCAATAACTATAATACATTCTTGTAAACTACATAGAAGTTCTACACATGTATAAGTCTCTACACATATACCTAGCCTTTCTGTATTAGAGGGAGAAACAAATCAAAACAAATCAACAATACAAATTCCTAGAGAAACATGAAATGGAAAGGACATATAAAACCACAATACTAGGTGATCTACAGTAATTACTATGATGTCTCTTGTTATTTTCAATAAAATTGTCTATACCGTCAAACATAGCATAGTTAAACTTAGCATTGCATTACACTATTAATAAAATCTAAACATTGGTGACATTATAGGACTTCAAAGGCAGTTAAAAATCAAACCAGAACTGGCATCCTTTTAAATCCTGTCATCTTCAGAGTAGTTGCCCCTATTCTCAGACTTGGCACTCTCAAGCATACCAGATCCAAATAAAATCAGTCAAGATAACACAGCGATATAACCAATCTTCTCTGTCTTATCTCTGCTATGCTATTTTTCTGTCATTGTTGTTTGTTTACTTTTCTCCTTCATTTCACAGTCTGCCCTTGTGTTTGAGGCCTTTCTGCCATTGTTCCTGGAACCCTGGTGATTTTCTTCTCTCTCTCTAGAATGTCCTTCAGTATTCTTTGCAGGGTTGGATTGATGGTCACAAACTCCCCCGGTTCCTATTTGTGGTGGAAATATCTTGTCTCTCCATTAATTTTGAGAGACAGTTTTGCAGTGTACATTATTTTGAGTTCGAGGTTATTTTCTTTCAGGGCTTGGAATATTTCGCTCCAAGCTCTTCTTGATTTGATGGTTTGCATTGAGAAGTCCACTGTGAATTTGATGACTTTTCTTGTATAGGTACTCTGTTTCTTTTCTCTGACTGCTTTTAATATTCTGTTCTTGTGATGGATTTCTGGGATCCTGATTATTATATGTCTAGGTGTAGCTCTGTTTAGGTTGCAGCTGGCTGGAGTTCTGTATGAATCATTTATCTGAACTTCACTTCCATTACCTATGTTTGGGAAGTTTTCCTTAATTATTTCTGTGAATAGACTTTTTATTTCATTTGTACTTGTTGCTGTATCTTCCTTTAGATATTTTATTCTTGGGTTATAAATCCTCTTGTCATCTTCTAGCCTTTGTATCTTTGCTTCCTGGTTCCTTTTTATTTTTAAGAGATCCTTCCTTTCACAATCATATGTTGCAAATCTATCTTCAAGTTTTGAAAGTTTGTCTTTAGTTTCTGTTAAAAGGTTTTGCCAGTTTTCAATGGAGTTTTTAATTTCCTGATATTCTCTTTGGATCTGTTTCATATATTCTAGGCTTTGTTTATATTCTTCATCAAAGGATTCTCTCCTCTCTCTGGGTTCCTCAATTCTTTCATTTGTGTCTACTTGAGGATTACCCAGGACTTCTTTTTTTAATCTTCTTATATCTTGTTCACCTGGGTTAAAATTTCAGATTTAATTTTGTCGATGAGGTCACAGAAGTATTTCTTTATTTCTGATGAGGCTGTCTCTGACATTTCAGGTTTGCTGCTTTCAACCACCTCTGCATTTAACTCTGCTGGACTCACTTTCCCTGGTTCCACAGTTAAGACCTTTTGCTGTTTCTCTGTCTAGTCCTGTTTCCGGCCCCCTTCAGAAGGGTGGGTGGTGGAGGTCTCTGGGCCTTTTGTATTCCTTACAGTTTCTTCTGCAGCACACTGGCTAGGGAAGTGCCACCCCCTAGTCCTCTGCGGATCTGTGAGGTGCATGCTGAGAGTCAGCCCCTCTCCCTATGTCAGTCAAACAGTTTATGCTGCAGCAAGTTCATGTGTTCCCTGGGAATGACATTGGCTCACAACAGACTCCTCCCCAGCAATTGGGCTTCAACCAGGGGCCTGGCCCAGCCCAAGCAGATCCCACCAATCTGATTTGTACAAGGAGTCATCGATGGACGTCGCCTCTGGTTTTGATTCAAACCGGCACTTCCCAACTCCAAAATGTCATCTAGCTGGTCCTCCCCATCTGGGGAATCCAGTTCCCGTCACTCACCAAAGTTCAAGCAGCTCGGCTGGCTGTTTCCACTCATCACAGCACCTCCCACAGCCAAAGGTCTGGAGCTCACCAACCCATGCTCTCGGCAGGGCTGCGATCTCAGCTCAATTGTGAGTTGACTCTAAGACATGCCGGTACAGCAACTGGGGCTTGCCCAGCTCAGGCCTTCTGTCCACGTTTTTCTTCTTCTTTCTTTTTCTTTTTTGTTTCTTTTTCCTCAGTTTCTTCCTGGGTCATGGGAATTCCTCTCCTTTTGTCTGGCTTTCTCCATGTTGTCAGATTTCAGCAACTGATTTTTTTTTCCCCCACGGAGGCTCTCTTATCATGCCACCACTCAGTCGACCATCTTGCTATTCTCAAATTGTTTGCTTCTTGATTTTCCATTTATTTCTTTTTTCTCTGAAGCACGGAAAGTCCTTCTGACACTCCTCGAAATCCATGGTCATCTTCAGGTCCCACCTCACCTCGCTTTGCCTCAGACAGTGCCAGGAGAGCTGGGAGAGCCGAGGGGCCAAAGGAATGGCCAACCTGAAGACCCTGGTGGCTTCCAGAGGGATGCTCTGTCACAGCTAGGGCTGTGTGGAGCTGTGGAGGACATTGTGCTCACCTGTCATAGCAGCATGTTATAGTTTTATAAACCACAAAGGCATCTGTGTGTATGCCCACATGTTACCTTAACTTACTGCATGCATTCATTCACTTTTTATTGTTATATAAAATTTGACTGCAAATATAACAGCTTAAAGGACAATTTTCTTCTCTCACACGATTTCTGTGAGTGAAGAATATGGAATGTTTCAAGTTGGTTCATAATGGCTGGAGCTGGCTCAAAATTTTCATTGGATTGTAGCCACAGTGAGTCACAGTCATCCAAAGACTTCACTGTGGCTTTCAAGATGAGCCACGCATTGGCTGGGAGTTAATTTTGCTGGTGATTGGCAAAGAACATCGCCTTTCCTTTGTGATCCTCTGCCTTGTACTGCTTGTGTGTTCTCACTAGGTGGTGCATTGCTTCATGCAGACCTCATTATACTAAAAATGACAATCAGAAGCCACAAATATCTGTACCCCAATTATGACCACACTGAGAAAGAAACTAGGAAAACAATAAGATTTCTATGGTTTCATGGAAGATTAAATGCTTAGTTTATAACCTTACCAAGGAGGAGAAAAATCTGCATAATGAAAACTATAATAGTCTTGAAAAGGAGATCAAACAGTACATCACAACACCAGAAAATAAAAATGTTATTTCCTGTTCTTGAAGAGTCAAGATCAATTTGTTCAAATTCCTATGCTATTAGAGCAGATATATAAATTTAATGCAATAGCAAGCAAAATATCAGCAGCATTCCTCACAAGACTAGGAAAACAAACTTAAGTTTACATGGAACCAGAACAAATCCAGAATAGCTATTTCAATCTTAGGCAACAAGCATAAAACAGGAATATCACAATCCCAGACTTCAGGATACATTACAAAGCTACAGTGATAGAAATGGTATGGTACTGGCTACAAAAAGAGACACATGGATCAATGGAAAAAAATAAAAGTTGCAGGAATAGCTCTGGGCATATCCACTCATCTAATCTTTCAGAAAGATGTGAATGACATTTGCTGGTGGAAAGACAGCCACGATAACAAATGATATTAGGAAAACAGGTTACACCCATGAGAAGCCTGACACTAAACCCTATTTCTAACCAGGCAGTAATGTATATTAAAAAAGGATCAACAGTTTGGGCTTTAAAACAGAAGCACTTAATCTGCTGGAAGATAATGTAGGTAATTATTTGAGAACATAGGCATAGCTTAAGACTTTTTGAACAGAACCCCAGTTGTAACAGAAATAACATCAAGAAATAACAAATCATATTGCATCAAATTGAAATCCTTCTGTGCAGTCAAGGATACAGATAATAAATATATATCACTGGCCCTGAGGAAAATGAACATTAAAATAACACCGAGATTGCATCTTCTTATACGGAATTCTAATAATGCAAATATTGGTGAGGGTGCCAGGAGGAACAAACCACTCTACCCTTTTGGTGAAAATGCAAACTAGTACAATCAGTATGGAGCTTGGTATGGAGATGCTGCAAAAAGCTAAAAATAGAAATTCTGCTTGACCCTGCTCTTCCTGTTCTAGCTCTCTTCCAAAAAGAGTTCAGGACATCAAATTACAGTGATTCAGGCATGTACATTGTTGTACCAACACAATTAGTAAGCATTAAATTTTGAAAGCAGCTCAGATGTCCATCAACAGATGAATGGAATAAAACATGTATTTATGCATTTTGGAGTACTACTGAACCAGAAAACGCACTGAGTCCTTTGTAAGAAAATGAATACAGAGAGAAGATAAGATGGCTGATCAGTGAGCAACAGAATACAAAGCCTCCCAGGAGAAACAATTCTTATGCCAGAATAATTAACCCTGGAGATACCCAGACAGAGGGACATGGATCCTCTTGACAGAGGAAGAAAATGAAACTTAAAAAAGCTTGTCAAATATTTTGGGACTACACCTGAAACAGCTAAAAACTAAACTAACGTAGCATTTTCTCTATGACCCACCAAGATTGCACCAACTAGAATCTGTGGCCAGCAGACCGAGCTGTCCAAACTCGTTCCCACCACCACTCACAGGAAGAGCGGCAGCGCTGGAGTTGGGGGCTGGTGAGCCCAACAGAGAGCAGAGAGCAGAGCTGGTGGAGGAACCTTCATTGATCCATGGTCAGTGCTGGGAGTGAGATCCCTCCACGTGAAGGGAGCGACCAGGTGTGTGACATGTTAGAATCGGGCAGGAGCATCCTGAACTGGGAGTGACAGTGACTTTGGTTGGTTGCTCCCTCCCCAGAGCATATTTATGGGATTTGCTTGGACTTGGCCACACTCCTGGCTGGGACCCAATGAGATGTCCCAAATCGATTCCCTGCACCTAGCAAACACTGACTGGGTGATTGCCCCTGAAGTTTGGCTGGCACCATGGGGAGGGGCAGGCATAAGCAGCCTGCTTACACCTCACTGACAAGAGCAGGCAGGAAAGGGTGGAGTTCCACCTCACTGACAAGAGAAGGTGGGAAAGGGTGGAGTTCCCTCACCAGCATGCTTCAGAGGAAATGTGGCCAATAGGGAAGGGGCTGGGACCTGCACTACAACCTGTGTGGAGGAAGCCAGGGCCATGACAGGAGACAGAGGCAGGAAGAGGCTCCCAGCCCAGAACCCTGAGAGCCCTAATCCAGGAGAAAGAAAAACTAGGGAGCCTGAGTGCAGCAAACATGCAACATCAGGCATGGCTTCAATGGACATTGAGAGATATCTTTGGGACCTTCTAGACATGCTCAAATCTAAAATATTAAATCAGGAAAAGCAGGATATGAGTAGAGTAATAAAAGAAATTCTCTTAGGAAGCATCTCTCAGGATGATACAGACAAAAGAAGGGAGAAACAGAAAAAAATGAGAGAAACATTCAATAAAGAATATAAAGAAAATATAGAATACAAGAAGCAGATTCAAAGAGACTACCAGGAAATTAAAAACTCCATTGAAAGCAGGCAAAATGCCTTAAAAGAAACTAAGGATAGACTATCAAAACTTGAAGATAAGTTTGCAATGAGTGATCATGAAAGGAATGATCTGTTAAAAATAACAAGGAAACAGGCAGTAACAATACAAAGGCTAGAAGATGACAAGAGAATCTACAGTTTAAAAATAGGAAATGTGAACAAAGAAGCAGGAATACATACAGGCGAATTACAAAAGCTATTCAGGGAAATAATTAAGGAAAACTTCCCAAGCATGGGAAAAGAAAATGACATTTGGTTGTGTGAGGCATACAGAACTCCAGCCACCTACAAGCAAAACAGAGCTACACCCAGACATATAATAATCAAGATGCCAGAAATTCAATATAAAAACAGAATATTAAAAGCTCTCAGAGAAAAGAAACAGATTACCTATAAAGGTAAGCCCATCAGAATCACAGCTCACTTCTCAAAACAGACCATCAGATCAAGAAGAGCTTGGAGTGAAGTCTTCCAAGTCCTGAAGGAAGGTGGCCTCCAGCCCAGATTGATGTACCCTGCAAAACTGTCACTAGAAATGAATGGAGAAACAAGATGCTTCCATGACAAAGAGGAACTGGGCGAGTTTGTGACCACCAATCCAACCCTGCAGAGAATGCTGAAGGATATTCTAGAGAGAGAGAAAAAAATACCAGGATTTTAGGAACAGCAGCAGAAAGGCCTCAATGAATGGGGCAGGCAGTAGAATGAAGGAGATAACTAAACAAAGGCAGAAAAGAAGCATACAGAAATGAGGCGAGAAGGATAGCTAGAAACTCTAACATAGATGGCCTTGATACTCTCTACTGTTAATAGTGCGCAAGGATTTAAAACACACATTACTCACACTACTCTGCTTAGATGTATTATATTCTGTTCCAGTCATTCTACCTGTACTAGATTTAGAGGGCTCAGATAGTAATCCCGAAAATAACAGGATATAGTATGGTAATCATCCTTAATTTCCTATTAATTTCCTTCCCTCTCACCAGGCTTCCACCTTAATCAAAAGCTCTGTAAAACCTACACTGTTCTCCCATGACTGATCATAATCGAATCTGATTTGTTGGATTGCTGCTTTGTATTGATAGATTTTATTCAAAGCTGTTATGATTGATAGTAGCAAGTCTGAGAGTATAGGCAACTGCACTTAAGATGACAAGATCCCCTAGAATATCCACTCTGGTATGATTATTACCTGCCTTTGAAGTTTTATACTGTCTACAAAGTTTTATTTTACTAATATTGTTATTTACTGCTATACTAAATTATACTGTTATATTCAATTATGCCTGAGGATGTAGACATTCTATTGAAGATAATAAGGAACAATAGAGTAATCATTGTATATCACCTATACTGTGATTTCATATGACTTTTTGGTTTCATGTTTTTATAGGAATTTGTTTTGTCTTGCTAAGTTTTGTTTTTCTCTCTAATACAGAAAGGATAGAAATACATGTAGAGATTCATGCATGTGTAGCTGTTCCAACTCTCACTGTTTGACTATCTACTTTGTATGCTTTAATTTTGTAACTTGAACAACTATTTCTAAGAGCATAATATGTAATTTATTAAGTAGTGATTTCTTATTGTTTATCTTTTTTTTGGAATTCTGTATTATCCCTACAGTTTACATGCTTTTGTTTCTCTTTAAATAAAATATAAAAAATAATAATAAAAGAAAGAAAAAGAAAACGAATGCACCTTCAGACAATTTGCTGGGTGAGACAAATGAGACACATAATCATGAATATCATATTGTTTGATATAGGAAGTCTAAAATATAAACAGATTAAAGAACAAAGTAACATGGATCATACAAATAAGGAGATAAGTCATCTACAAGTGGGTAAGAAAACTAGACAGAGAGGGAAGAGGAGACAAAGAAGTAGTCAAAAATAATTCAAATGTGTTAAGTATATGTGAGAACTCCTCACCATACATATATCTGAGTATGGTAATTATATACTGATAAAAAAAGATAAAAATAGGAGCTTAAGTTAAAAAACTCAAAGGTGTTTAATGTTCTAGCCTATGAAGTCACACACTGATTTTCTTTAGCCTGGACTGATTATCCCAGTGGATAGGACAGTGTTAGTGCTACCTAGGCAGAGGGGATATCAGAAAGGAGGAAGGGAAGGCAACCTTCGCAGTGGGCAGCTGTGACTCTGTCTAATGTAAAATTTGGCTTCTTATCTAAAGAATATCCACTGACATTCTTTTTAGCATGATGCTATAAGTCATAGTATATAAAATTTACTGTTTTATGCATTTGGCTTCTACATGCTATAAACCCCATGACATATTTTTACAGGTTTTTTGTTTGTTTGTTTGTTTGTTTTTGTACTGGGGATCGAACTCATGACCTCACACTTGCCAGGCAGGTACTTAAGCCACTGAGCTAAATCCCCAACCCTATTTTTATAGTTTTTAATGTTCTAGTCAGCAAGGCATGAAAAGATTTCAATAACATTTTTCCTTGGTTACCATTTTTGGTGTTTTCCAATTTTCATATGCTGTCACTTTTGTTCTCTCTGGAGAAATTATGACCATCTCTGGTTGTGTGAAAGTACTGATGATATGTTTTTCTGATCTTCTATGTGTTACCTTTAAAGTTTCATTTTTCTGTATACAAAATCTTGGTTTGAAAGTTACTTTTCATTATATTCAAGATGATTCTCTTCTTTGTTCTCAAGTGTCAGCCCCTCACTCTCTCCTATTTTTTCTTCCTTCTTCTGGTTCCTTCATTCCTTTTCTTTCTTCTTTTCCTGTTCTCTTTCCTACTTTTCTCCTTGTTTCTTTTTGTCTATCTCTTTCTTCATCTGTTTTGTTTCTCTTCCCTCCTTCCTTCTCTCCTTCCTTCCACCCTTCCTTTTCATTTCTTTCTGTTGTCCTTTGTTCCTTCCATTCTTCTCTCTCCAGGATTTTAGGAACAGCAGCAGAAAGGCCTCAATGAATCCTCTCTCTCTCTCTCTCTCTCTCTGAGTCCTTTGTCTTTTCATGGTATATTTTTTCACTAGGACTATTAATCTGATCATACTTGGCCATCCTCTTGTGGGTATTGCATCCATATGAAATTATTTTTTGACTTATTATATACACTCTTCTTTAATACATCCACTGGCTTTTTTAATAGACTTTCTAAGTTGACCATAAAGCTAGTAAGCTGAGTGCAGTGTGTTTTCTATTCACAAAACTACACTTCATGTGATAGCACTTTTGTCTCCTCATACATGTCAGATACTTTAACAGTCCATGGTCTATACAATTTGCTTCCCTTTTTCTCACTGTGCATGAGCCCCTGCAGGCCCAGTCCACCTGCCCAGATTTTTAAACAACTACGTTGAGTGACTTATAAACTGCCTTAGGCAGCAGGGTCAGCAAGATGGTGTCCCAGACCAGGTCCTCCTAGCTCCGCGCCTGTGGGTCTCTGGTGAGAAATTCATCACTAAAATCCCTTCAAAGAAAGGTCTGTATAGTTAAAAAATATTTTTACCATTTTATAAGCTAAAAACTATTCCCAGTAAGGACCTAATTTTATGCCCACTTTTAATAACATATTAAAATGAGTTTTACAAGATAGACAGTAGTGTATGTATGATAATTTGTTGTATTTCTGAATGTGTGTGTGCAAGTCTGTGTGTGTGTGTGTGTGTCTGTGTGTGTCTGAGGCTGTGTGTTTGATCCTTCTGTATTTCTGGTTCAAGGTGCCTATGGAGACATCACAGTGACCCGGACTCCATGCTCTCTGATGGAGGCTGTAGGAGGGAATGTTACCATCAACTGTAGGCCCAGTGAGTGTGTTTTCAAGCAATGACAGTAGGAACTACTTAGCTTGGTATCAGCAGAAACGCGAAGAGTCTCCCGGGCTGCTCATCTGCGCATCCATCTGAGCATCTCATTTCCTGATGGCTTCAGTGACAGTGGGTCTGTGTCAGACTTCATGCCCATGAAAAACAAGCTCTAAGCAGAAGATGTGGGCAATTATTAGTGTCAGCAGTATACTAACTTCCCTCTCACCAGGCTTCCACCTCATGCAAAAAAATTCCCAGGCCACATTGAGTGTGCCTTGTGGGAACAGCTGCTTCCTCATTACTTCAGATCTGAGTTTTGCAAGGAATAATTTTCCTTAGGGAACACTAGAGAATGTCTGTGACTGAGGGACATAGGAGGACTCAAGCCAGTATTATGGGCCTCTTATGTGAGCTGAGTAATATAAAATATATTCTGTGTTAGAAGAAAAACCAAACGACATGGATCCATGCTGTCTGGACTCCCGTCTGAAAGTCTGGACTGGTGTAAGGGCCACAGTGCATGTGACCCTCCTGCCTAAAAGATCGTAGCATATATAAGTATTCATCCAGATCAGTGTCAAGGAGCGTAAAAGACACCCTAATTTACTCTCTCTCTGCTAATGAGAGAAAGAAACAAGTCCTACTTCACAAGTGCTGATCATCAGAGATTTCTCTCATTAGCATGATGAAGTGGAATTAGTTAAGAGCCGCTGACATCTAAAGTTACCAAGGTACAATAAGAATGTTAAGAAAGCTGTGGTAGATAGACTATTTTCCCCAGACCTAGTGATTAGCCTGCATAAAGATATTAAAGTCAAAAGAACTGAGAGGTGAAAAAAATCTGTCTTTTTTTATATAAAGAGAACTATAATTTACATAGTTGATATGTACTTCCTGGTAAGTACTTTTTAAAGTGGTGCATTGTTGTACTACTTTCTGTCTCTATGTAGTAGATTACTCAAAAACATTTCTGAAGAAAATAACTCCTTTGTTTGTTTGTTTTGCTACTGGGGATCAAACTCACAACCTTCCATTTAACAGGCAAATCCTTTGAGCCTCGGAGGTAAATCCTCAGCCCTAGAACTCCTTTAATATTGCACAGAATGAGCAAGGTTTAATTTTATGCTCATGTTTTTCTGAACTAACACAGAAAACTCCTTGTCACAGGCCCTCTTTCTTGCCATAGATACTTGACCAGCAACATCACCTGTCCATAGAGTATAAAGTGATGCCGTACATAAGGAAATGCCAGAAAGGGACCAGTCTTTGAATGTCTCAGGGTAACCTGGACTCTGCCTGACTTGCTCCTGGTGTCTTCCAAGATGCTCACTTTCAGAAAGTGTGCTGGGTCAGAGCTGCTGAAGAACTTTCATTCCAGAATTCTAGTGTCCCACACTGTGAGAAGCTAATCTTGTGCTGTTTTAAGTCTATGAGTTTGTAATAATATTATGATAGTGCAAGGAGTCTAACATACCCACTGTGCATTTTGATCATTAGTATATCACGGTTTACAAGAAAATGAGGAACCATGTATTCTGTTTTATTTTTTTAGAAATTAAAGATTATGGCTATTTATCTTATGTGAGTGTATGTTCTCTAAACACTGAGCATGTTAGGAATATGTGTTAGGTAAAGTCCTTTCCTGGGGCTAGTGTGTTGACTGCACAAGAATACTGAAGTCAAAAGGAGGTGGCAGATGGAAAAGTCTCTTTTGTTTGGAGAGAGGCTGATATATTTATGTCTTAGTTACTTTTTTTGTCACTGAGACAAAATACCTGATGCCCAAAGCTGGGAAAGGAAAGGTTTATTTCTTACAGTTTTTGGAGGTTTCAGTCCATAGTCAGTTGGCTCCAAGGCAGGGTGGCATGGAGGGGCCACAGTTCAAGGCAGCTGCAAAAAGCAAGGCAGAAACCGGCAAGAGAGAGACACAACTTCTTCCTGCCAATACCTCATATCCTGGCTCCACCCCTGTGTTGGTGTGGCACTCACACCCCCAATCCAAGCACTAGAAAGTGAACCAATCACAAATGCATAATGCAAAGGCATGAGGCTTGGGGGTCACTGAAATTAACCATGACAGTTTACATCTCTGAATTTCCTGGATATTGAAGACCCTCCTCTCTACCTGCTTAACTTGAATAAGCAGTAATAAGTGGAATGTGAGAAAATAAATTTGAGCTCCTCAAATCAGAAACAAAACCAGATTATGAACTGAAACAAAAATCTAGAGGATACACCAACTTGTTAGGGATAAAGTTAGAGAGTTTCACCCATTTTTCTTTTCTTGCACTTGGAAATTAGGAACTTCTTCAATCCATATATAGCTTTCTCTCTGATATCATGGCATCCTATTACTCCTGAACAATTCTTGAGTTGAGTTACAAGACATTATTATAATACTATTTTTAGATGAAAAATGTAAAACCGGTTTAAGAAGATATAAGTTGAGATCAAATTAATACAGTGGAAAATTAAAACATTTCATGGTGAAAAGTATTTCCAGTTGCTGTTAAAATGGCAAGATCAGTTAAATAATTTTATTGGGTGTGAGATGCACTGAGATTTCAGTTGAAAACTATTGGTTAATATTTTCTTATTTTTCTAGCTCTATACTCTATAGCATTCTAATTTCTTTTCTGAATTTCAATGCACATATAAATTGTTGTTCTAAAAATTTTATGAGTGATAATCTCACACATAGGGTAAACACTTTGTCCCGTAACTTCTATTATTATACCATCATATTGAAATTACATTTTTATTTTGGGATGGCATGTATCTCAAATTGTGGTCTATTTATTGTAGAAAAATTATGCATAAGATACTTAGGAAATTAGCCTGCTTGTGTCTCCCTTCAGTTAGGCTCTAAATTGGTGCCTAATTAAACTAATATCATGTTTGTTGATTTCTATGTTCTCTAAACCAAATATTTTTGGAATGAAACCGTTGAGCCGTGTAGCTCTGCAGGCATTATTTACCAATTAAATGTTAACTGTTTTCACTCCCTCTCCATTTGCCCATTTATTTGGATCCCTCTCCTCAGTTCCCACAGCTGTGGAAAGGAGACCTGTCTATGTGCCCTTGATTCACATGTCCACAGGGTCCTTGTGGCCCCAGCTTCACTCTCCTGGCTCTGTGGCTCATGCACTTGAAGACACTGGAGCTCAGCCACGTCCTGTATTCCTCAGCGCCAGGATAAATGTGCCTTTGGAAACAGGCATTGTGTTGGTCATAGAAATTTGTTTAGAAGTAGTCATTTTATTTTTAACTTTCCCTTTGTTTAACCCTTTTCCACCCTCTCTCATTGGGTTTATTTTTATGTTATAGGTTTTATAGCATTTTCTGTATAACTTGGTGTGTTACTAAGAAGGAGTTAGTCTATTATTCCTATAATATGCATAATTCATTTGAATCTGCTTTTGTTTATTTGAGACCAAAGTCCTTACTTAGGCCATCTAGTGGCTTGGAATTTTAGTACTTCTAATATGATCTCAGAGTTTCTGAATTAACTAGAGATTTTTTTGTTTTCACCCAAGTACTGTTTCGAAGTAGGTATTTTTGTCTCTTGATTTAATTGGTTATTTTCATATCTCATTGCCCATGCGATTTGCTTCCCTATTTACTGATGAATTTTCATATTCTCCTCCAGGGCCAGCCCACCTTCTTAGGTTTTATAAACAAGGCCTTTGCCAAGAGATCTGAGCTCCATCAGGGAGTCAGGGGCAGCAAGATGAGGTCGAAGATC
>PVLA01013607.1:0-35868 GCA_004027455.1 Hydrochoerus hydrochaeris
GCAATGTGTGATCATGAAAGGAAAGATCTCTTAAAAACAACAAGGAAACAGGCAGTAACAATACAAAGGCTAGAAGATGACAAGAGAATCTACAATTTAAGAATAAGAAACATGAATGAAGAAGCAGGAATACATACAGGCGAATTACAAAGGCTATTCATGGAAATAATTAAGGAAAACTTCCCAAGCATGGGAAAAGAAAATGACATTCAGTTATGTGAGGCATACAGAACTCCAGCCACCTACAACCAAAACAGATCTATACCCAGATATATAATAATCAAAATACCAGAAATTCAATATAAAAACAGAATATTAAAAGCCATCAGAGAAAAGAAACAGATTACCTATAAAGGTAAGCCCATCAGGATCACGGCAGACTTCTCGACACAGACCATCAGATCAAGAAGAGCTTGGAGCAAAATATTCCAAGCCCTGAAAGAAAATAACCTCCAGCCCAGATTGATGTACCCTGCAAAACTGTCACTAAAAATTAATGCAGAAACAAGATGCTTCCATGACAAAGAGGAACTGGGCAAGTTTGTGACCACCAACCCAACCCTACAGAGAATACTGAAGGACATTCTAAAGAGAGAGAAAAAAATACCAGGATTTTAGGAACTGTGGCAGAAAGGCCCCAATGAGTGGGGCAGGCAGTAGAATGAAGGAGAAAAGCAGACAAACAGGCAGAAAAATAGCATAGCAGAAATGAGGCAAAGAAGGATGGCTAGAATCTCTAACACAGATGGCCTTGATACACTGTATTGTTAATAGTGCACCAGGATTTAAAACCCACATTACTCACACTACTCTGCTTAGATTATATTCTGTTCGTCATTCTACCTATACTAGATTTGAGGGTACAAACAGTAATCCCGAAAATAACAGGATATAGTATGGTAATCATCCTTAATTTCCTATTAAGTCAATCTAAAGCTCTGTAAAACCTACACTGTTTTACCATGACTGATTGTAATCGAATCTGGTTTGTTGGATCGCTGTTTTGTATTGATAGATTTTATTCAAAGCTGTTATGATTGATAGTATCAAGTGTGAGAGTATAAGCAACTGCACTTAAGATGACAAGATTCACTAGAATATCCACTCTGGTTTCATTATTTTCTGCCTTTAAAGTTTTATACTGTCTACAATGTTTTATTTTTACTAATATTGTTATGTACTGCTATATTCAATTATACTACTATATTCATTTATGCCTGATGATATAGGCAATTCTATTGAAGATAATAAGAAACAACACAGCAATCATTGTAGATCACCTTGTACTGTGGTTTTATACGACTTTTTGGTTTCATGTTTTTATAGGAATTTGTTTTGTTTTGTCTTACTAAGTTTTGTTTTTCCCTCTAATACAGAAAGAATAGAAATACATGTAGAGACTCATGTATGCATAGCTGTTTACACTCTGTTTGACTGTCTACTTTGTATGCTTTAATTTTGTAACTTGAACAACTATTTCTAAGAGGGCAATATGTAATTTATCAACTAGTGATTTCTTGTTTATCTTTTTTCTGAAGTTCTCTATTATCTCTACCCTTTACATGCTTTTTCTCTTTAAATAAAAATAAAAAAATATATTTAAAATTTTCCAGAATACACAAACCTATTGACACAGAAAATATTGTTGGTTGCCTAAGGCTGGAAGGGATTAAGGAAGATGTAATGTGATACATAAAGGGTGAAAAGTATATTTCTAAGATTATGTACAGGTGCTAAAATTGACTGCAGTTATAGTTTTGTAATTCTGTGAATAAAAGCCATTGAATTTTATGCTTTTTAAAAGAATAAAATATGATATATGAGTTATATGAGTTATATAGAGCTGTTAATAAACAATCTGTCTTATGGCTTGTATCTACATGCTGCCTTAAAGCCTCCTGTCCTCATAAGTGGGGCTTTTCAGAGGTGGCTGGATCTAAGCTGTGTGAGGATGGATTACGGCTATGTGATTGCTCGATTAGTCCACTGACTGGTTTAGCACAGTTCCAAGTGTGCAGAATGAGAAAGCCCACCCTGGGTGTGGGTGGCACCAACCAATATACTGATAGCCTAAATGGAATGTAAAATGCAAGCAGAGGCTCACTACTTAGCTACTGCATGCCTGCCATGCTATGGACCATTTCTCCTCTGCCATGCTGCCTTGCCTTGGAGCTAGCCGACTATGCAAAGAAAACTCTACAAACTGTACGCTAAATAAACCTTTCCTCCTTTATTTTTTTAATTTTAAAAAGAATAAAACAAAACAAAGCAAAACAGAACAAAGCAGATCAGAACAAAACAATGCAAGCAACACAGGATTTCAAAACAAGACAACAGGAAATCAACAATGGCTACCACAATGTCTCTTTTTTTTTCAAAATGGTTGTCCATATCTTCACACACAATGAATTGAAACAAAACAAAACAGTATAAAACCGATCAAAACAAAAGAATGAAAACATTACAGGCCTTCAAAACCAGACAATAGGAAAATCAATAGTGGCTACCATAATGTCTCTTGTTCTCTTGAAAATAGCTGACTATACCTTCACACATATCAAAATCAAATAACAAAAAACAGACTAAAACCAGTCAAAACAAAGAATAAAAGCATTACTGGACTTTAAAACAAGATGATAGACATCAGCAATGGCTATCATAATGTCTCCTTTTCTCCTAAGTAGCTGTTGATACTATTACATATAATCAATTCTTGTAAACTCTTTAGATCTAGTCATATATAAGCCTATACATGTACATCTATCCTTTCTGTATTAGAGGGAAAAACAAAACAAAATGAAATACAAGAAAAACAAGAAACAAAAAAGACAACACTAATGAAGAGCCCAAAACAATAACAATATAAGCTTTCAAAACAAGATGGTAGGAACGTAACTAAGGTTGTTATTTTGCATAGTTATCTTCAAAAGAGTTACTCAGATTACCAGATATAAACATGCAAAATTGATCTAATCCTATGATTGTTAGCTGTTTTATTCCAAGAACTAACAGAATTAGTAATACAATCATCTTAGCTATCTTAAGTGTATGTACACAAATTTACATCTTTTTTTTTCTTTTCCCTTCCTTCTTTTCTTCCCTGAGTTATTTTTTCCCCTTTTTGTAGTTAACCTTTTCTCCTTTAACTTGTGGGTTTTGGGTATTTTGTCCCAACAATGAGGAAGTAACTAACATGTTCTCCTATATAAGAGAGACTTTTCAGTTATTTCCTGAACAACCCTAAGTGTTCCCTATAAATGTGTACCTTTAATAGTGTTATAGTGTCTCTTTGAGATTGAATTAGAAAAAAATATAAAAATTATTACCCTTTCCACTGACGATAACTGTTGTTGTAATCCATCACATTTTTTGTTTGCTTCCTCAAAAAGATTTTTGTATTTTTCTATTTGGGACTCTTGTACATTAATTGTTTGCTGCTGTCTTGCACAATCTTCTTCAAAATTTTTTACTTGAGACTTTAAATCTTGACTATCATCCTCCTATAAGTTACAAAATTACAGATTATATAACAAAATGTACAAGGCAGTATCAAATCAAAGCAGAAAACAAAAAACTTCATATGATTTTAATGAAATATACAGTTAATGAAGCAAAACAAAGTATACTCCATTTTCATCTTCAGAAATGGAACTCAGATATTAATCTGAGAGAATTCTTATTAACAAGTTTTAAAAATTCTTCAGCTTTAGAATAATTCAACACCTCAGAATAAAGGCCAATATTCACATATGATGATAAATCAAAATCTGACTGTAAATTATACCAAATAAGGATATTCAACAAATACAATTAAAATTGACCCTCACATGTCTTTGGGGTAATATGTCTTTTTATTAGTATAGAACATCATGTTTATATTCCTTTTATGGAGTTGGTGCGTGTTCATAACTCATCTTGATTATTTTTTTCATTCCCTTTCCTTCCCCTCTCTCCCTTCCCCCTCCATCTTCTGATCCCCTTCCCACTTGAGCAGAGATATTTCTTTTGAGAGGTTTTAAAAACTTACCTTTTTATTGCATTCACATACAACATTATCCACTTCCTCCTGCATAACATGGAGTTTGGCCTTTAGAAATCTGATCTGTGCCTCTGTGGATTTAAATGATTATATTTACAGCCTTTTGCTGTATCTAAGACATCACATGTCTGTAAGACAGATCATTATTTTATGAGGAAAATGCTCCAAATGGGGAGTCCAATAGTATATCCCTACTAGGGGACTTTAAAGACATCAAATGCTCTTTTTTTTTTCTTTTTTATTTTCTTTTTTTGTCCCAGGAATTGAATTCAGGACCTTACGTTTGCCAGGCAGGCACCATGCTACTGAGCTAAATCCCCAGTCACCTCAAATGCTTTTGTAAAAATAAGTTGGAAATAAATCCACTCAACAGAAAGGAACAGCTAGAAATTATTCATATTTCCTCATGGAAGCTGAGTTAATAAAGGGGGAGAGGGGAAAAAACCTCTCCTGAGAATATAACCCACTAGCTAAGCCATTTGCTAACTGAATTCACACTTAAGAGAGTGACCCAAAATACGTCAAGCAGAATTTACATCGGTCTCAGGATCAGTAAGTTCCCCAGGTGTTCAACAGAAGCAAACGCAAATCCTTTCTAGCAAAATTCTGCTTCAAGTTTTACAAAGTACTGTATGTTTCCAAACTGCTGTCTGATTTTTTTTCTTCTAACACACAGCCCTGCCATTCCAAGCAGTCATCTAGAGTAAGGGAAAATTCTTCCAAGAAGGAAGTCTCAGGCCGGGATTTAGCTCAGAACATAAATGCCTGCCTTGCAAGCGCGCTGCTGTGAGTTTGATTGCTGATACCAAAAAAAAAAAAAAAAAAAAAAGGAGGAAGTCTCCTAGGCCAAGGACACTGCAAAGGGAAGACCCTAAGACAGAGTGGCAGACAGGTAATTCGGCAGGAAAAAAGAGGAACATGACAGTCTGCTGGCCTTGGTTCTGTTTCTGGAAGCAGGAACATGGTAACAGGCCCTGGGTGGCCCCTCCAAATGACAGCCACACTGTTTTCATTTTAATGTGGTAATGATAAAATACAGGGCATTTTAATGTTACTTGAAAGTGCTCAATAAATCCAAAACAATAGTATAGTCTTTTTAATTTTTACTATTTGTAAATGAAACATAAAGTAGATACAAAAGAGACAAGTTCAGTGAACCCTCACCTACCCTCCACTCCCTACAACACATACTGACACGTAACAATGTTACCTTGAATTCCATACTCATTTCACGTTCTACTAGATTATTCATTAAACAAACCTAAGACATCATGATAAAATTTTTAAGCCCAAGAAACAATTCACAAAGATCTCCTATTTCAAGTAATTACGATAAAAGGGAAAATGACAATCAAAAGAAAACCTACTTGTTCCAATATCTTTACCAGTATCAGAGGAAATCTCATCATCTGAATGTACAGGTAAGCCCTCTTCTTCCAGCTGCCCTTCAATTTTGCTAATTGTCTTTGCAAGAGAAAAGTCTGAGAAATCCTCTGGAGTGGCAACATCATGGGCAGTCTGTACGTTGCGACATCTCAATTTAACACTAACATAAAAATTAAATACATATATAACCAAAAACAGAAAGGTACAAAGGAAATATGGCTTTTGCCCAAATGACAAAACAGATCAAAATTATTATAAATTTTAAATGTATAATGAAATATATAATTGATACTTTCAAAGACCACAAGACTGAATAGACTTTCAGGGAGTGGTCAACAAAACCTAAATTCCAATCCCCATCCTAGGAAAATATCATTAAAAATGACATGTCAGCATTCTATAGCAGTGAATTCACTTAAGACAACAATACAACATTTCCATCAACTGCTACAAAATCTTTCCAAGTAAAAATGTTTTAAATCACTGAATGTGGTAAGATACACATGGTGTAACTATATATTTTGGGTATATAAATGTCTGGAGAAATAAAAACAGCCTAATAATTAAAAATGATGGTGTTGTGAACTACAAAACTAAAACTGAAAGTAATACTTTAAAACTATATTATACCTCGAATTTGCTTTCCGTCCTTTATTTGCAAACTGTAGCTTGTTTTGAACTTTGTTTACAGGACCAGTGTTTTTGTTCTTCAGCTAGGAGAAAAGAATTGAAACTAAATCTAATTATTTGCCAAGGAGAGCAATTTCATAACACATACAACTGCTGCTTTGCTACAAATCAGACTACGTTTTTCGCTAAATTAATTCAATTGTATTTTTAAGAATCCCAGAGCTTATTTATACCTGTGACCAGCTTGCGTATCACCAGAACGAGATTCAAGGATGAGGAAAATGAGGTCCAAAGCTTTGGGGACATTCAGCTGGTCAGTGGAATACTAAATCTGGATATTCTGACCCACAGAGTTTAGTTCTCCTCAGGAACCAACTAAGTCTCAGTCTGGCCTCCCCCAGCCTTCAGGTACATAGTTCCCCTGGCCTAGATCTTCATGGGTGGGGATCTTTCAGATCTCGGAATGCCCTGGGTCTGAAAGAATGATCTCCATGCTGTGAATATTTTAAATGGTTGAATGAATCTTTAAATAGCCTTTTTATTTATATGCAAGCACATTTCTCTTTCATATTTTTTCTCTTAAACTGTAGAGAGAAAACTGAAAAGTATAAGGTTACAATCTTACTTCACTTAAAATTTTTCCACTGTGTTCCAAATTGTTCAGTGAAATTACAAAACAAAAATGCTTCAACACACACAGATGCATCCCATCAGAGGATTTGAGTTTATATCTATTTCTGTTATATCATACCCTTCCTTCAGGAAAGTCTAAGGAACTCCTCAATTCTACAGAATACAATTGCATTCACAGAAAGTGAGATTTCATACCTTAGTTTCTGGATGTACATGCACTAACCCTTCTGATGATAATGGATCTCTATAGACCAAAAATAAATATTATACATGAATAACAGATGATACTAAGCTGAGAAAATGAAATTCGACAGCATATTGAAAGGGAAAATATACGACTATTGATTTAATTCTAGTTATTCAAATGTTAATTTTGATAAATTATGCACAAAATTCTATTTCTTTATCTTTCAAAGATCCATAAATTAGAATTATATTTTGCTATAATTCTAGTTATACACATTAATTTATTTTGAATAAGCATCATTAGAAATGTACTTTGGTTAAATAATTTGCCTCTGATAATGTTACGGTTTGAGTCTGGGTGTCCTCCAAAGCCTGATTCTAGAGTCTGTGAATGACTCAAGGTCCAAGGCTGGTTTAGGGGTGTGAGTTTTACACCTGAGTGGCTGTAGCCTATACACAGTGTAAGGGACAGAAAGTCTTTTCTCTGTCCTTCCTGTTTGCTCTTGCTGCCTTTTGCTGTTTTCCACTATCAAGAACTACTGCCCTCTGCCATGTGCCATTCTGCCTTGGAGTCAGCTGATGAGGGACTGAAACCTCCAAAACTGTGAGCTAAGAAAATCTTTCTTTCCTTCACTCTTGGTGTCGGGTATTTTGTCTCGGCAATGAAAGAAAAATAACCAAGACAGATTAAGATACTATACTGCCAATATTTTCACAGGTAAATCTAACACACATTTAATAATTGCAAAGCACAAGCAGTGATGATTGGCTACATAGAGGAAGCATCCATTTTACAAAATCATTCGGCACAGCATTTTTTACCGTGAGCATATTCTGTTATCATTCTTCTAATGGTTTAAGTAACTGGTCAGTGTTGCTTTTCCCCACTGCACTATGAACTCCAGTAGAGAGGGGAGGGGAGGGGTCAGCTCTGCCTTTTTCATTATTCAGGGGCTACTCCCTGGCACAGTACCTCACATATAAGTTCTCAGCCTGGCATTAAATAAATATATGCTGAATGAAAAATACTCCTAAAATGCAATTAATTTTATGCACATTTTATTTTAGGTTTTTTAAATGTTTGTGATTTAAAACAAAGAGTATTTATGAGAGTTCACTATGACCCACAGGTTGAATCCACCCGCATCTATTTATTACATATTGTAATGGACTTATCACTGTACAGCAGTAAAGTTAAGCAGTTGGAACAGAGCTGTATGTGCCAAACCCAGAAAGCATTTACTATCAGGCCCACTACAAAAAAAGTTCACCTACTCCTGATTAGTTGTCTGTACGCATCCCTATTAGAATTTCTAAAAACATATCACATTAGCATCTATAAAACAAAAAAACTCCATCCCATTTGCTAAGAACTCCTAACCATAGGGGATGATGACATAAAAAATAAAATTACTTTCTGTCAGATGTCACCTGCTGAACTGATCATGAATAGATTTTTTCAGTATTCAACACAAAGATATTTATAGGTATCATTAATTAACTACAACCACTAAAAGGGCTACTAGAAATACCTCTGGGAAGGGATAAAAGGCTATATGATAATGTCTTAAAATTACAGAGAAAAAAGAATCATTCTCACATACACAACATGAAAATTTCATGTCAAATTAATATTTGACATTTCCTTGGATTATTTTCTGTACCTCTCATTCCAATATATTTTGGTCAAAAAAAAAAAACTTTAATGGTTATTTCTCCACTTCAGGTATCAGTGGTATTAATATGCTTGTATAGGTCCATGAAAAATGAACTACAACAGGTCTCTGCTTGTTTTTGTTACATTTCCCAATCAAAGCTTTGTAATGGGATTGAAATTATTTGTGTGTAAACTTTGCTTTCAACAGACTGATGTACATACTTGTCATGGTTACATATAATGTCACCCAAGAACCTTATGCGTTGAGAGGTGGAACTTTTGGAGGGTGGCTGGATTGTGGGGGCTAGAGCTGACCTGCTGTTAGGAGACGGGGTTTGGCTGGAAGATTACCTCTTAAGGGGGGCGTGGCCTGGAAGGGTTCATCTTCCTATACAGCTCCCCGCTTCGTTTTCTGCTTCCTGACTGTGATGCCCCTCTGCCATGCTGTCCAGTCTCGTAGCCAGCCAACCACGGACTGAAACCTCTGCAAACCTCTACTAAAATAAACCTTTCCTCCTCTAAGCTACGGGCGTTGGGTATCGTGTCTCAGAGACAAGAAAGTGACTAAGACAATACTGAATTTTAGGAAACTAAATTCTGCTTTCTTCATCATATTTTCCAACAGAGTAAACGTGAGTATTAGGCATCTATTATAATATACACCGATGGATAATAATTATTTATGTAGATTATCATTGTGCCAACTTGAAATGAATAGTCTCCTTAGAGGAACAACTCCCATCTTCAAAATAATTGCCAAGAAAGACTTAAATATGCTGTTTCACATGGAAAAAGTCATCTGTTTAAACAGTAGGATTTTTTAAAAATCCACAATATCCAGGTAGTCAGAGGCATCACCACCAATTTGCATTCTAGGAGAACAATAAAAGAGAATCAACAGATTTATCTTTATGTTTGGGGTATCAATCTCTCACTTCAACAGAAATTAAGGATTATCTGTTACTACCACCACTCTAGTCACTTAGTTTACTGATGAGAGTCATGAATATTATCTGTAATCCAAATTTTGGCTTCTTTTTCCACTACTATGGATAGAACTCAGGGAATACTGACTTATCTAGGGCTTTTAAAAATTTTTGAGATAGAGTTTTGCTAAATCTCAAGTCTGACCTTGAACTTGAGATCCTCCAGAGGAGCTGAGATTACAGGCATGTGTCACCACACTCAGCTTCAAATTTGGGGATTTTGATAACTGTTAAATATATTTTTACACAGATCATCACACATAGTAGTTTTATGTTTTAGGTCCATATTACAGGTATCAAATAATGATATAAGATATGTTTACTAAATGAACCTTCAAAAACAACTCATTAGAGAAGTTTGCTGGGAGCAGGACCCAGCCATGAACTGACCACTGTACTACCAGTAGCCAGACCTGGCAGAAATGTTCCAACATTTTCATTTCATGTTTATTGAGATACAAATATACATCACTAAATACATTATTTTTAGGTATATAACTCAACAATTTTAACAAACCTAGTCACATAACTACCCTACAATTAAGATAGAGAAGAATATCTCCTCTGTTCCCAAGGTCTCCTTGGTATTGAGTCCCCTGACCCCTGTAAACCCAGATGACCACTAACCTAAGTTTGGTCCCTATAGTTTTGAATTTTTCAGAGTATCTAATACAGCTGAGCCCCATATTGGCTTCACAGGCAGTGGACTATGAGAGCTGAAAAACCCCCACTCCCTAGTAAAGCCATACTCCACATGATGGTCACACAATGGCAAAACGGTCTATCAGAGCACTTTGCAGAACATACCCCACCATTAAACAACACACGGCTATAAATGAAAACACCGCTCATGGATATGTTTAAGCCTGGATCTTAGGCCTAGCATCTATATTGTTGCCACACCAGCCGTTCATTTTTAAGCAGCATTCTACCACATAGCTATTCCATATTACATTTATCTATTGTCCATTTGATGATCTGCAGGATTATGAGTTGTTCCTAGTTTTGGGCAATTAAAAATAAAGCTGTTCTAAACATTTACATGCAGTTTTTGTTTTCTGTTGGCTTTCATTTTTCCAGAATAAGTATCTCAGAGGAGTACTGCTGGATTCTTTGCCATAATTGTTTTCAAGTAAATGAAAAATATCCTGATGTTTTAAGTACAAGCCTGACTTACTTTCTTGTTACTGGAACAAAATAGCTGACATGCAGAGTTGGAGAAGGAAAGGTTCGCTTTTGGCCACCGTTTATAGAGGTTTCAGCCCACCATCGGCGTGCTCCACGGCAGGGCAGCACGATAGAGGGGCTGATCCATCACTTAAGTGTGTACCTAAAGGCTGACAGTGTACACAGTGTGAACGTGTCAGACGACGGGATGACGCACGGATGAGGCAGCATGGAGCAGGACAGCAGAGATTTCATCAAGATGAAATTGAAAATTTATGCATTGTCTGTTTCTGGAATTTTCTATTGACAACTGCAGGCAACTTGGAACGCTTGATGATCACTAGTGTTTCTGCTACAGTAAGATTTTATAGATTGACTTGAGAAGATCCTATACCTTTCATGTTAAAATTACTTCTAAACATTTATGGTTCCCTAATTTCTTGGCTAAGCTATGATTTGGATCAAATGGTCCCCCAAACTCTCATGTGTTCAGAGTCAGAGCTTTTGGAAAGTGGTTAGAGCACTGAGACGCTACTTGTATGTAGATTACCCTGCTGATGAGTTCATGAATGGGCTGGTTAGAGATGGGGCCTGGCTGAAGGAAGCTGGTCCCTGGGACATGCTTTCAAAGGGCTCATCTCTCCTGGGCTCTTTCCCTGCTCTCTACTTCCTGGCTGCTATGAGGTAAGCAGTGTCCCTCAGTGGCTCAACTGCTTGCCTGGTAAGCACAAGGTTGTGAGTTCGATCTCCAGTAATAAATAAATAAATAATAAAAACGATGCTTTATCATGATGTCTCCGCCTACCACAGACTGACACCTCTGAAACCATGAACTAAAATAAACTTCTGTTCCTTTAAGTTGTCTATGTTGGGTATTTTATCCCAGCAACAAAAAGCTAATGACCTTTCAGACATGTATGGGAAATTCAAGAGAAAAAAACGAACATGTATTATCCTTTCTAATTTGATTGTCTTGACTTAATCTCCAGACATATAGAACAAGTTTAAAATCTGTATCATTTGTGATTTGAACCTCAAAGAAAGGATGCACTTTTCTGTATGTTCTTTTAGCGAGCTACTGAATCTCTCTCTTCTCGGAAATGCACTTTTTAAAAGGAGAATATTAGTATTTATTTTCAAACAATACATTTGAGAGTTACATGGCACAGTAAATGCCTTGCCTTTTAATATCTAACTAACATACACTTCTAGTTATGATTTTACATGATTCCTCTTCCAGTTATGAGCTTTCAACATTTGCATGTGAAAAAAATTATATAGTAAGACTTGTATATGTAACTGAACTTTTAAAAAATAGTGTTGAAAATTTAAATCACTTACCTTACGCTATAATAATCTTCCACTTCATAGGATTTCTTTTGTGTTTAAAAAGGCTTAGACTGATCTTGCTGATCTCTCTAGTTCAATGAATAAAGATAGGACATATATAACATAGAAAAGAAAGGAAAAGGAAGATGTATTCAGGTATCTTTCAGAACACTGATCATTTCAGAGTTTTCCATGGTTTTTATAACATGAAAATACAGAATTTGAAAGATGATTACTATGAAAATGAGGCCTAATATATCACAGCTTCACTTTTCATTTGTTCTAGATTCACAAAGTCAATCCAAAGGGAAAATAAAAGAACACAGAGGCTCCTTTAAAATATTTTCAATTCCAGTTTTCCTCCTAGTCTTATTGTTATACAACATGCAACAAAAATGAGAAAAAGACAAAAAGTTTTTAAAAATCCAATTACTATGTAGGAAAATGTCTCAAATCAGGTAAAATCTGTTGTGAATACCATAAAGATGCTAGAAATCAATTATCAGCAATAAAAGCTTTGGCAAAGATGTATCAAGAAAGGAAAGCAAACAGACACATTCTGTGGGGCCAAAGTTATATTCAGCGCAATGCCTTTCCTCTTGTCCAGTCCTCCTCAGTTTTCTTCTTTGCTTTCTTTTGCAAGACAAGAAATTGTTTTTTGGTGACTCAACATATGAATCTCTCATTCTATTATAATGTGGGGTCCTTGTATCCCAGGACCTTCCTGTTCTAACACTGGCAAGACTAAAAGTGAAATAAAAACATTTGTTTCTAGTAAAACAAAAAGTTATTTTGGAGACAGGGTTTTGCTATGTAGCCCCAACAGGCCTTGTACCAGCAGCGATCCTCCTGCATTAGCCTCCTGAGTGCTGGGATTACAGATGTATGCCACCATGCTTGGCAACTAATATATTTAATTAAAAATACAACTAGCACATCTGTAAACATTATCTAAATACATTATTTGAAGTGTTATTTATGACACATTTCTTATTCTTAAATTAACAAACAGGTATTTGTAACAAGCATTTAAAATTTTGCTAGAGTTCCTTTCTTGCCTCCATCAATTCCATTTTTGGGAGATTAAAGAAGACATAATTATACTAGAGTAAGAACTGGTAAGTTTGAATGCACCCACTTTATTCCTCCAAAGAAGGCTCTCCAGCCTATATACAATTAAAATTGCAAATGCTGATGTGTAAGGAGAGCTGTTTAAGCAGGAACATCCAAACTGGTATCAGGATGGAGAAGGGAATTCTTAGATAAAACCTCACAACATTGTTGGTGACTAAAACTGCGGTTGTATTCTAGCCCTAGGAATCTGAATTAGATTAAACTGTACAGTTTAAGCAACAAATTATCATTTAAATATCAGTGATGATGGTTATTTATTCAGCTTTCATCTAGAGGCAATTTGATTTCTACCCGTTGAATTATCCATGTTAATTCTACACAGCTACTCTAAAATATTAATCTTCTGGTACTAGAAAAGAATGTTACCTATCAATTTTGTTATATTATCATAGCACCTAAATGCAAAACACTCTTTCAGTGGCATTTAGGAAAAATATGCTTACCAAACTGGATATGTGCATATACAAATAGCTATATCTCTGCATATATATTCAGGCTAAGTTTATGATGATTCATTGAGCTGAACATTCACGCTCTGGACACTTTTTATGTCTATACTATACATCAAAATAAAAAGTGGAAACTAGCACTTACATGGAATTATGATTAATTGCTTATCTACTTACTATTGCTTCCTCCGCTTGTTGAACGAGATGAACTGTTTTTGCTTCCAATTCTGCATTTAAATGCCTGAAAGCAGAAAATAAGTTAATAAGTGTGTTATAATGAAATATCAACAAAAACAATTACATATCACCAAGTAGCCTAATCAACAAACACTAAAATATACACTTAACATTCTTACTCAAAAATGAACACAGCTACTAGAACGTATCTCCAAATCCCCGTGGTTCTTCCTTCTTTGTGGTAAGATGACCAACACTGTTAAGTACCTGGCTCTCTGTAGCCTATTGTTCACTTCAAGTGAAACAGCTTATTTGACTAATACATTCAGGAAGAATAAACTGGCTGAATCCTACACAGTTCCTCATGTCATCCTCTTGGGTTTGGTTTATCTGCACAGCATACAAATTTTAGCCTTGTTACAAACTTGGCCCTTACTGGACCTAAGGCTGGGGCAGCCAGCACGGGTGACTGGGGAGCTAACATGAGGTTTGTGAGCAGATGCAATGGAGCTTGCAACTCAACCACATTTTCAGTATCAACTTCACCAGAAATAAAGGGCATCACTTTGACTTCCATTTGCCAGTCCACTTGGACTATTAAAAAGAATGACAATACTACTCACTTGGACCCGTCGAAG
This sequence comes from Hydrochoerus hydrochaeris, assembly GCA_004027455.1. NCBI lineage: Eukaryota > Metazoa > Chordata > Mammalia > Rodentia > Hydrochaeridae > Hydrochoerus > Hydrochoerus hydrochaeris. Next base: position 14,412 of record PVLA01013607.1, read on the forward strand.
ACTGCAAGGATGACAGTATCATTGAGGGGAATCGTTTTTAAATGAAAAAACTGTTCATAACTCTAATCACCATCATCTAACCATTTTTATTTTTGATATTCCTTTTCAATTTTCATCTACAGTATATACACAGTTTTGTATTGTTTCCACAGCAAAACAGCAGGGAACATGTTTATCTCTACATAATCTTTATAATAAGCATATTATGGGTTTCTACAGTATTCCAATGAATTGACATGAGCATAATGTGCTAAACTCTGTCCTTATTTTTGGTTCAACTCCTCTTTTCACTTTGTAAAGATTAATACTATAACAAACACCTTCAAACCCATTAACTTCTTTCTCTTACTGACAGGTCACATTTATGGACTATATGGGCTCTATTGAAGTTATATGAGAGAGAGGTGCTCAGGAATCTATTTTTCTTAGGTACATAATTCAAAAGTAACACAACCACGTCCTCAGGAAAAGAAGGGAGCAAAACCATCTTTCCTAATAGCGTCTAATGTTTTAAGAAATACTTGTACTACCTTATGGTTTCTTGGTCAAGATACAAGACTTAAAGTTGCATTTAAAATGCCACTTTTCAAATTTTTCACAGATCAAGAGAACTTGAAGCTTTAAATCTACATAATTGATCAGATGACCACTTTTACTTCAAATCCGTGAAAATATCATAAAGTGCAATAAATTAAACATTGCTTAGCTCAGACACAGGAAGGGGAAATGCCTTGGTCCTAATAAAGAGCAAAGTGAGCGCACCAAGAGCAGACGTGAAAACAGTTCATCAGCTAGAAGTTGACGCACATATAAGTTGTGAAAGGCTACACTTGTGAAATGTTGTTACCACTACAGAAACTCTATCCATAACCTTAGTGAGCAGAAACACAGCTAGAGGCATGGCAGGAAAGAATACCTTGCAAGTAATTACAACACAGAGGACAACACAGGAATCTTATCCACAAGGTTCGGAGACACTATGGCAACCCTTTATAGAAAGAAGAAAGCTGGCCTGGAAACAATGGAAGTCTAACCTAGAAAAAATAAACTCAAAACTTTACAGGGATACTTCTCATGCACAGTACACCGCACTCTCTTAGAAACAAAAGCCTGCAAAAGATGACTTTGGTAAGATGACAAATCACACAAAGAAGTTAACAAAAAGAGATACTCAGCAAATGCAAAAGAAAGGTTCAAGGAGCTGTGGGTGCATCTGTAATCCCATGATTGAGCAGGCTGAGGTAAGAGGACTGAAAATTTGAGCATAATCTGCACAATTTAACAACTTAGTGAGACTCTGTCTCAAAAGTTAAAAAAGGGCTGGAGATGCAGCTCAATGAGAACTCCCTGGTCTCAATCTTCAGTACCACACACAGTCACAAAAGTCAAATTAGTGCAACAGAAGAGATAATGTAACAATCTAAAAAAGATAGTTCAACTTGAACTTTACTTTGAAAAAAAGAAAAAGCAAGAATAAGGAAGACCCAGGTATTATTACAAAAGGACACTGAGTTTTTGGGAAAGAACAAACTAGAAATTACATAAACAAAAATAAAAAACACTCACTGAAATGAAAAACTCAACAGACATTTTTTATTTTAAAGAGAAAAAAACAATGAAAATACAGAATTTCAAAGCAAGATATAGGAGACTGACAATGGCTAATATATCATTTATTCTTATCTTCAAAGTAGTCGACAGATATGTTAAACAAGCAAAAGTATGGAAGAGGGATAAATTACAAGACAAATATGAGGAATCCTCTACAAAAAGATACAGAAAAACAAAGCGTTAATAACACAAAAAAGAGTTTTCTATCCATTGATGACACAGGTAACAAAGACAACCACTAACTAGCTGCTCTCTAACGGAAGTTACAGGTAGAAACCACACACAGGCGGAGGGACTATCAATATTTAAAGAAATAATGTTGAGAATTTTCCAAATTGAAGAAAGACATTACTCTAAAACAGAAGAAAACAAAACCTCACCCCCACTCAGCATGTGAACCTGCAGAACTTTATTCATAATGATGTGGAATTCAGGAACAGATCAGATGGCAGACGAAGCAGTAGAGGAACTTTGGAAGGCATACAGGTTTATTATGCTATCAGGATGGTGGGAATCTCAATTCCAAATCACCAACCCCATTTTGGGGTAAGGCATGACTTACACAGGTTTCCAAAAGGAAGTACAAAAGGCAGATAATGTGATGTTTTACAGTTGGTTACATGTCTTGTCATATATTGCTAGGCAAAATTTACATAAGCTGACTGGGGTTACTATTATATAACAAGCAAAAAGAATCAATCACTGAGACTGGGCTGAGTTGTTCTTGAAGTGCTAAGTCTCTGGAAACTTGAAAGCAAGCAAAACATCGTAAGTTACGCCATTTGGAATGTCAAGGCCTATTAAACTTTGTAGCTTTTTAATTATAAAAACAGGCTGTAAATTTTCCAGTCTCATTCTTGACTACTGTTAAAAATATACTGATATTAAAAATGTTTTAAAAATTTCCTTTACACTTAAAATTGCCTCTACAATTAAACTACCCACTAATTATTTTAGAAGAACAAAAAGAATCGGCCTACCTGCATATCAAAAAATCAACTGCAGGTGGCTGTTGACATCTCTGGATGCTGATAAAAAAATGAAAAGATATCTTCAATAGGCCAAGGGGGAGAACTGGCACCTAGGATTGCTTCTATGTACACATAAACTGTGATTGAAGAGTAAGGGTAAAGAAACATTTCCAAAAAAGAAGAGTTTAAGACGCAGATTTCCACAAAAACAAGGGTCTATATTTCATGAAGGAGAAATGCAGAACCTTGGAAAAAATGAATCATGAAGAACCAGTGTCTAGAAAATATGATAAAGCTAAATTACTACAAACTACAGAATAACACCAATGATGACTCAAAAGGAAGCACTGGTAGCAACTTGAAAGACAGAGACAAACCAAGTTTAAGCAATAGAAGACAGACAACAACCAAAAACAGAAGAGACATGGTACATAACAACAGCAGCAGCAGCAACAAAATGAAAAATAAAATGACTAAAACAACTTCAAGTAAACAGTATAAATAAACTAAACTCACTTATTATAAGGCAGAAATCATCAGGCTTGAACTCCAAAAAGACCACACAATCATGGAAAGAATTAAAAAGACTTAAATAATGTAGCCTTCAAACAAAATGGCCACCGCTACGTGGAATAATTTTAAAGTACAATTATGATATGATTTTATTACACTCTAATAGAAAGCTAGTACAAAAAATGATAAGGATATTGACAGACTGATAGATTTTTAGAAATGAAATTAGGCTAATCTAACAGATTAGCCAACAAATAATAAATGTATGCATTGTCCATGAACACACACACACAAAAAAAAAAACCACAAAAATTGAACATGCACTTGGCCACAAATAAATCTCAAAATATCTTTTAAAATATCAGTGTCTAGCAGGACATGGTGGTGCATGTCTGTAACCCCAGCACTTGAGAGGCTGAGGCAGGAGGATCACTGAGTTGGAGGCCAGCCCAAGCTACACAAACAAGTTTCAAAGCCACCCTGTATTACTAAATTTAAATAAAACAAAAACAAAGCAGCAAATAACCCTATGTCTTAGAAACTAAAAAACCACACTCCTAAATAATCACAATGAAAATCATAAAATGTTCATGAAATTATAAAACATTTATACTTCAAAACAGGTCCTGGAATACTTAAGCCGATGTTGGAAAGAAAATTACAAACTTACATGTACTTATTTTAAAAATAAGAAATAATGAGCTCAATAAACTAATAAATTTATCCACCACAGTAAAAGAAAATTTTGATTTCTATCAAAATGAAGAAAAATGAATTTTAAAAACAATAAATTAGGGAGGTAATCATGGTAAGTCCTCTGAAAAGATCAGTAAAACAGATAAATCTGACAAGATTGATAGAAAAAGAGAAGATAAAAATAATATGGAAAGGCTCCAAAGGTATAGGTGTATACAAATAAAATTAAGATTTAACTCAAGAATATAGCAAATTTATGCTGGTACAAACATGAAACGAACACTTTCTACAATGTTATCCATAACCACTTGACAAAAATGATGAAGATAATCCCTCATTATAAAAAGCTTTCAAAAACAGACAAAGAAAAAAGAAAACTACTCAGCATAATTCATATAGCTTGGATAATGTGGATAATGTGGATCTCAAAATTAGAAAGAAAAGAACTAGAAAAAAGCATAACACCAACCTCTTTTTGTTAACCACTACAAAACATACCATTATAACAATCAAAACCAGCAGTCTGTAAAGGAAATAAGAATCTGCCTTTGTACAATACATTAAAATGTTAAAAAAGGGGAAAATATTAGTTTTTTAAAAATTAATTTGGAAAAATTTAATTTTGGGGAAAAATATTCTGACAGATTTACGTCTCATTCAAATTAGGAACTGGGCAGGGGGACTTCTTTAAAGCCAATTAAAAAGAATCTATGAAAATCCTAGATCAAATTTCAAATATGCTGATAAATTACTAAATGTGGGCTCCTCAAAATTACACCAGGTGTGTTGGAGCATGCCTGTAATCCTAGCACTCTGAGAAACCGAGGCAGGTAGATAAAAAACTCAAAGCCCATTCTAGATACTTAGTGACTTATCAAAGCCCTGCCCTAAAATGTAAAGGGCTGGAGATGTAACTCAGCGAAAGGGCACTCAATACCTTTTCACCCAGAAAAAAAAATTACAAATAAGAAAACTTATTATCACTTTCCATTGTATACTGTACTGTCTTAAGCAGAGAAAAAGGAACAACGCATGAGGAATACTAAAGGAATAGAATTACTACGATTTCCATGTCTGTCCTCCTAAAAAATCCAAAAGGAACTCTACAGAATAAATAGTTCAGTGGGCTGAAGATCTTTACCTACCTAAGATATAGCACAAGATGCAAAAAACCAACAATGTTCCTACACACATAACCTGTAAAAAAAAATCTGCTCCCAACAACCAACCATATAAGATGCCCTGAAACAATATATGTGTAAGACCTGTTTGTAGTAAAGTGATAAAACATTAACCAAAACATCTCCATGTAAATGTAGATGTGTATTCGTCGAAAGGAAGATATAGCCTAAACATATAAACTTAACATATAAATCCAATGGAATTGGGATTTATGGAGAGCTTGCCCTACTGGTTATTACATAGCTTAGTGTTTGGCTCTCTGGTATTATAATAAGAGCATGATGCTTGAAGAATCTATTCGAGTGCCTGGAATGTGCCTTAGTCTCACCTCTCAAACAGTGGTCATTTCCTCCAGCTATGTGAAGATGCTGAACTGCAGCAGCCTGGATTGAGGCCACAGGGAAACGTGTTCTGCTGACTGATGGACTATCTCAATATGCTTACTACTAAGGCAAAGGGCGAACTGTGGTTGTGAGCTCACATTCTTGCCTACAAGGATGACATTTTGCTCTTCTGCATGGTACAGGGCATTGCAGAAGGTTTAGGCAGAGCCACGAAGTTCCTCTGTTCCTGTGCATCAGATCTGTACACCTCCAAGAACAGGTAACAGAGCAAGTAACAACTGGGCACTGGTACTACTAAAAACTCTTAGGAGCATGGACTAGAGATCATATGGTAATTCTATGTGTAACTCCCTGAGGAACGGCCAGATTGTTTTCCAATTTTTAAATTACCTGCTTTACTTAAAATTAAAAAGAAACTAAGTGGTTCAATGTACTTTTCTCATAAGGGCTTACATGACGCCGAATATCCTCGTGGAACTTACAGTCCGATGGAGGAGATAGAAAATAAAAAGTAAACTGAAGGGTGCACTTACTAAATTATGCTAACTGCAAAAGCATGAGAGCAGAGAGGGCAGGAGAAGGGACAGGCGGGAGTCAGACGGAAACGCCGCCGGTCTCAGCAACGCTGGAGAACTACGAGGCCGCGGCTGTGACCGCGGGACACGGAGGGGAGGCCCCACCTCCACACGTGTAGACGAGGGCGAGATTCGGCCTGCTCCGAGAAACACGCTTCCAACTCAGAAACGAGCCTGAAAGAAATTCACGTCAGGTCACCTGCGGGAGCCCGAAATGAGCGCGATGCCCGACGCCGGCGGTCCGTCGCACCCGCTCCCCTCCCGCCGAACGCTCCGGTTTCCGAGGCCGAGGAAGGCGGGCCCGGGAGAGGACCGGCGGGGGCGGCAGTGTGCGCCGGAGCCGCGAGAGGGCGCCCCGCAGGAGCCTCGGTCCAGAGAACATCCAGCGACGAAAGCGGGGTCCCCGGGACGCAGCGTCTCTGCAAGACAGAGAGAGCTGGATGAGTCAGAGCGAAGTTCGCGGTGTCCCCGCCAGCCGGGCGCCGCCCCCGGCCAGGGGTCCGGAGGGAACCCACCCTAAAGCCCAAATTTTGACTCGCCATCTTTTGCGATGGCGACGCGGTTACCCAGGCAACGACGTGTTTTGTTTTCTCGCGAGATCGCCCATCCCTCCCCCCACCCCGCCTCCGGCGCTGGTGGGTGTGGCCCGCAGGCCCAGTGAGTACCCTAACCTCGCAATAGGAGGGTTTTGAACCAAGAAAGCAAGTCTCTTTCTCAATTCAGCAAAAGCAGGGCTAACAAGACCTTACCCTGTGCTTTTCAGCTAATCTGATCCCACATCCATTTTATTTTAAATGCACTGTTAAAATTCTACAATTCTGATTTCTTTTATTATTATTTTAAATCTTTTTGCAGTACTGGGAATTAAACCCGCCCCCTGCCCCATTTTTAAATTTTGAGACAAGATCTGCGAAAGTGTTGAATTGCTAAGGCCAGGCTCAGACTTGCCATCCATCTGCCTCAGCCTCTTAGAATGATAGGATTAGAAGCCTGGGCCACCACACCAGGCTGTGATTTGCAGCACAGTTAAGAACCCAGTCTGATCACGCATCATGGCTGGTTTCCATCCTGGCTGTGCCACTAGTTGCATAACAACTATCACTCTATCTCAGCTACTTTATCTATAAAATGGGAGTGGGAACAGTGCACCCCACACAATGCTGATGAATTCATGTTTAGGATTGTGCCTAGAACACAGTTAAGCCAATAATTCCAATTGTTTTAGAATAAAATAGGAAGTTCTGAAATAAACCTTCACATTTACAGTGAACTGATCTCCCTGCAAAGATACCAAGACCATTCAATGAGAAATGACTACTCTTCAACAAATGGAGGACTGCAAATTCACATGCAAAAGAATGAAATTGGCCCTTGCTTCACATCATAAACAAAAAGATAAATAAAAGACCTAAACCACAGAATTAAATATAAAGCTGCTGAAAGAAGCCATACATGTAGATCTTTAGGGTAATGGCTTCTTTACTATAACACCAAGAGCACAAGCAACAGAATAAAAATAGAAAAACAGGACATCGCTGATATTTAAAATTTTTTGTTTCTAAAGATACCATAAAGTAAATAAACCACAGAAAGGGAGAAAATTTTACAAAATATATATCTGATAAGTGACTTGTTCTGGAATTATTAAGATACAAAATAACAGATGAAAAAGGTTTTTAAAAATGGGGAAAGGATCTTAAATAGGCATTTCCCAAAGAAGATATATACAATAACTAAAAATCGCATACTTTATGCTTAATGTCATTCTCCAGGAAAATGAAAATCAACACCACAATGAGAGATTTCATACTCACTAGGAAAATTCTACTAAAAAGAATAGAAAATAGTGAGGAGGGAATGTGGAGAAATTTGAATCCTCATACACTATAGTGGAGATGTAAGAACTTGTATAGCCATTGGGGAAACAGTCTTGCAATTCTTTGAGAACTTACACAGAAAGCTACTCCATGAGCCAGCAACCCAGCTGTAGGTATATGCATAAAGAATGCAAGAACATACACAAGAATTTATGTCACAAAAGTGAGAGTTACCCAAATCATCATAAACTGTTTAACAGATAAGAAGTAGAATATTCATATAATGGAATATTATGTAGCAGCAATAAGGAATGGAACATCAATACCTACTATAATATGGATAAAATTTGAAATTATGGTGTGAAAGAAGCTTCTGAAACAAGACAATATAAATGATTTCATTCCTGTATGATGAGAAATTATATGAAATGTTCATAACAAGCAAATCCATGGATAAAGAAAATAGATTAATGGTTTTCAAAATCTGGCATATGATGGGGATTGGTAAGGGGTTGAAGAATTCTTATAATGAAAGCATTTTAAAACTTACTATAATGATGACTGCACAACTCTGAATATACTAAAAACTAATGAATTGTAGACTTTATGTGAGTGAGTGTGAGGCAGGCAAAATAAATCAATGAAACTGTTAAAACATTCAAAAAGGGCCGGGATTTAGCTCAGTGATATAAGCACCCCCCTGGCAAGCACAAGGTCATGAGTTCGATCCCCAGTATCAAGAACAAAAAAGGAAAAAAATTACAAAATTATATTAAAAGTCAAGGAACAAAGAAGGATAGACCATAGCCATGGCTTAAGTCAGTGGCCCCTAAGCCTCATGAATTATGAACTGGACCAAATTTAGCATTTGCGATTGGTTCATTGTCTAGTGCTTGGATTGGTGGTTTGAGTGTTTCACCCACCCAGAGGTGGAGCCAGGATATGATGCCTGGAGGGAAGAAGGTGTCCCTCCCTGTATTGCTGATTTCTGCCTTGCTGTTTGCAGTGGCCATGAATGGCTGCCTCTCTATGCCACGCTTCCTTGAAGCCAACTAGTATGGACTGAAACCTCCAGAACTGTGAGAAATAAACCTTTTCTTCCCTACTTTTGGGCGTCAGGTATTTTGTCTTAGCAATGAGTAAAAAATAACAAAGACAACCATACTAGCATTAATTTAAAAAATTGGAGTAGCTCTATAAATTTCAAATGAAAATGACTTCAGAATTATTAGAAACAAAAGAGCATTGCAGACAAATAAAAAGGCCTTTTTTTCAGGGAGATATACTAATTGTTAGTGTATAAGAATCTAACAATAATGTCAAAATGCCTCAAACAAAAGCTGGTAGGAATGAAAGGAGAAATAGTCAAATCTGCTGTTACATTTGGAGCCTTAAACATGACTGAGTAATTGATAGCTCAAGAAACAGAAAATAAGGATATATTTGCCCTAAACAACTTAATGCAATAGACATTTATAGAATATTCTACCCAATATTAGCAGTACACACATTTTTCACAAAGTCACATGAAAGATTCATAAAGAGAGACCTCATTCTGGGCCATAAGACACACTGTAGTCCATGTAAAAGAAGAGACGATGTTAAGTGAAATAAATGTACACACAAGCCTAAATACTGCACAGTTTCTCTTATTTGAGAAACCCAAAATATAGATATCAAACTAAAAGACAAATCACAGAAATTGGGGAAATAGAGCTTTCTCAAAGGAGAAGAGGATCAAGAGATGGAGGAGAGGGAGAGAAGAAAGGGAATAGGAGTGAAAGAGGAATTAAGATGCGTTCTGTACACATATCATCTCCCCACAAGGAACATGAACATTATATACTGCAAACATACTAATAAAAAGAGTAGAAATTATAGGCCCTTGTAACAAAGTACCACAATGGGGTGGAGGCTGAAGATGACAGCAGCGTGTTGTCACGCAGTAATGGAGGCTGGAAGTACAATGTCTTGGTATAGGCAGGACCACTCCCCTTTTGAAACTGGGAGAAGGAAATTTCTTTGTCTCTTCCTGGCTTCTAGTGGTGGCTCTCACTCCCTTTTCCTTGGCTTGCCCTTGCATCACTCCAGTCTATCTGATTCTCAAATCTTACAGCATTCCCGCTGTGTTTCTTTCTCTATACAACACTTTTCCATCTCATAAAGATACCAATCATACTGCATTAGAGCCGCTTAAGGACTTCATCCTAATTTGATTACATCTAGAAATACTGTTTCCTAATAAGGTTACATTTACAAGTACTGGGGGTTAGGATACAATTCAATCTATGACAGCAATAAAGACTATTTTCCCAGACCACAATGACATTAAACTAGAAACTAACAGAAAAAAAGCTGGAAAATCACAACATATATGGAAATTAAACACTTCAAAACAATGCATAGGTCAAAAAACAAGTGCCAAGAGAAATTTAAAATATTTTGACTGAATGAAGAATGGAAAATACAACTTCTCAAAATGTGTGTGACACAGTAAAAATAGTACTTAATGTTAAGTGCATATATTAGGAATGAAAAACACCTAAAATCAATAATCAAAACTTCCATAACTTAGGCAGCTAGAGAAAGAAGTGCAAGTTAAATTTAGGAAAAGCAAAATAAAAGAAATAATGAATATTAGAGCACAAGTTAATGGACCTGAATAGAGAAAAATAGAGAAAATTGTAGACACGACAAGCTGGTTCTTTGAAAAGATCAATGAAATCAGTAAACCTGTAAGATGCTAACCAACACAGGAGAAAGATAATTCACATGTCTGTTTATGTGATGTTCACTCAGGTGCAGGAGAGGGTTGTGTATGAAAGACCAGAAAAACAAAGTTTGTAATATTGATGAGTCCTGGAAACAGGAGGTATAACATGCCACACAGGGCTCCTTGGTGAAAGCTCAGGATGGTCAGCAGACAAAAAAATAAAAAATAGGAATACTTTAAATATCACTTTATTTCTTTTCTGTGAGAAACCCAAGGGATACATAAGGAGCAAAATGGAGAATGGATGGTAGAAAGTAGGAAGAACTTGTTCAAATGGGAAGGGGCCTGGAGAGGGGAAGGGAAAGAAAAGAAAAGGGATTTAAAAAGAATCAAAGGAAAAAATGGAAAAAGAGCTTTGGTAAATGGTAAGGAGAAAGGTTGAAGGGAAAGGAGGGGATGGGAAAAGAGAATTTGATACACATACAATGTGCAAATACAAATTCCTTATGATGAGTGTGAGCATTATGGATGACAAACATGTGCTGATACAAACAAATAATTTCAAAAAACAGGAAATGAAAGGAAGCCTAAGTTACAGCTTTTGCTGAGGTTCCCACAGGAAAGGACAGGCAGGTAAGAGCAAGGGGCAGTCTGAGGACTTTCTGAAGGTTTTAAAGTAGCGGTGCTGTCCCCGATTGCCTAGGACGTGGTCCTGGAGTGTTCGAGTCCCAGGGATCAAGACTTCTTGGGACGTGCAGCCCGTGGAGAAGTCATGGCTTTAGGTGAGTCCACAGATCAAAGGCAGCTGTGCACAATGAGCTATTACTCAGCCCTACACAGAATGACTGAGGGACATGCTGTAATACAGACGAACCTTGAAAACATTAGCTAAGTGAAGCCACACACACACACACACACACACACACACACACACTCACGGGCACAAGTGTGTGATTCCACTTATGTTAGGCACCTAGAACTGGCAAATTGACAGAGATAAAACAGAACAGAGCTTACTGAGTCTGGTATGATAATGGAAAGAGAAATTGGTTTTAACAGGTTTAGAGTTTCTTTAAAGGAGAGTGAAAAGTGGTGGAAATGGATATTGGTGCTCCTCATACAGCATTGGAAATGTGTGTGAAACCAGCAAAATTTAACATTTTAAAGTGGTTAGAACGGTAAGTTTTACATTGCCAGCTGGGATTGAAAAATATACTGAATGCCTAAAATTAAAAAAACAGTGATAATGATTACGAGTGTGATGTGGTAAAGCACGCCTGTAGTCCAAGTACGTGGGAGACTGAAGCAGGAGGACTGCTGTGAGCTTGCGGCCAGCCTGGTTTATATAGTTAGTTCACAATCAGCCTGAACTACATAGGGAGGCCCTGTCTACAAAGAAACAGAAAGACAGGTTACAGCAAAAGACACGTTGCCATTAATCCTCCTCAAAATAATCCCTCTAACTTCAAGAACCTATTATCCTGCCCCTTTCTGAAGCAGTTCTGGAAGTTTGGTTTTGTGAGTATCTAGCTGCACTGTTGAGGCTGCCTTGATATCCTGGTCATTTTACCTTTGGGGAACAACCACAAGTCACATGATGCCATAGCCAGTGAAGAGGACACGTCATCATATTTTCATGGGTTTACTTTTTTTTCTTTTTTTTTTTTTTGGTATCGGGGATCAAACTCATGACCTTGTGCTTGCCAGGCAGGTGCTTACACCCCTGAACTAAATCCCTGGCCCATGGGTTTACTTTTCATTGGATGACACTCCATAGCAACATTCACTGTACTTTTTAAATCATCTTATAAAGACACAAAAGAGTGCTTTCCTAACTGCTCCAAAAGGTGGCAAGAACAGTGGGATAAGAGAATCTAAAGTGAGGGGAAGAAGTTTGAGGGTGATTAATGGCTATGTGTCTTTTACTGTCAATAAATTTAAGCATCTTCATCTGTTTTGATACTTTCTATGTATGTTTTTCCCCAATTAAAAATTACAGTAGAAAGGGCTTTTACAAAAGTACCTGACCTGTTCCCCCTAAGTGTATCAAGACCATCTCAGAAGATCTGACACACAACCAAGACTGAGGAGACAGGACAATGCAGTGTCATGTGATATCCTAGAAAGATCCTGGAACTGAAATAGCAAATAAAACCAATAAAATCTAAATAAATGACAGGGTTTTATTAATAATATATCAATCATGGCTCATTAATTATAAAAATGTAACCGTATTAATGTAAGGTGTTAATAACAGGGGAACTAGATGGGAAAACTTTGTACCATAGTCTGACTTTCTCTGCAAATCTAAACCCATTCCAAAAACCAAGACTGTTTTTAAAAAATAAAGGGAACTTCTGCTCAATTAGAATGAAAAGCTAGATGATCTGGGGCATTCATACTGCAAAAAAAGTAGATGATGAAAAAGACCCTTTTATTTCCACTGCAGAACTTGAGGGAAGTAAGAAAAATGTTTCTGTGTCTCCCTAATATGTACCTTTCTAGATCTCCACCCTCCGAATAAACAAGAGAGGAGAAAGACAAGGAAGAATAAGACTGTTCACCTTAGAAAATGCCCATGAAAGAACCATGTTCAGAAAACAAGTCTTACATCAGTAACGATGCAGAGGACCAGAACCTGAGACTTACTCTAAACTCAAAGCTGAAAGAGCCTGAAGTGGTTCCCATTGGAGTCCCCTAGGCTGCTGGAAGAGAAATCAGAAGAATTTTTTTAAAAACTTAGACATTCACAAAATTCCAAAGTTAAAATTTTTTCTGCTCTAAAATAGGATAGAGCTATTTAGAAAATATTTAAAGAAATGAGAGAATTATACTGATAATCAAGTAGCAAGAGACTATCAAAAATGACTGAATATACATGACAATCAAATGAAGTTTTTATGCATGAAATATTTTAAAATGACAATAAGTGGATTGAGTGACAAACTGGACACATATAATTAATAAGCCATGAAATGTCTGAGAAAATTATCCAGAGTACAGTAATGAAATGGGAAATAGTATAATAAATGTTAAGTAATATAGTCATTAGTTAAAAATTTTTTATTTATATAGGATCAAATTCCTAGGAGGCAGATCTTAAACACAGAGAAGCACTCAATAAAAGTTAATTGCTTAGAATTTTCCAGAATTTAGTAAAGAAATAAATGCTTAGATTTAAGAAGTACAATGTATTATGAAGAATATAAATTTACAAATCTATTCCTATTCAAGATTTTAAATTTTTAAAATTTTATTAATGTTTCCTATCCAGAGTACTGTAATGTTCAATGTATAAATCTTTTACTGCCTTTGTTAAATTGATTTTAAGTATTTCATTTTTTTTTTTTTGATGTTAGCACGAAGAGTATAGTGTCCCTAATTTCGCTCTTGGTGAGTTTGGTGTTTGTGTAAAGGAATGCTATTGACTACTGAGTATGGACTTTGTACCCAGTTATGCTGCTGAGTTTACTTATTAGGTCTGTTTGGTGGAGTTTTTGGGGTCTTCTGTGTAGAGTATCATGTCATCTGCGAATAATGATAATTTAACTTCCTCCTTTCCTATCCTTATTCCTTTTATTGCTCTCTCTTGTCTAATTGCTCTGGCTAATGGTTCCAGAATTATATTGAATAGGAGTGGTGATAGTGGACAACCTTGTTTTGTTCCTAATTTTAGAGTGAAAGCTTTCAGTTTTTGACCATTTTGTAAGATGTTGGCTATTGGTTTACCATAGATGGCTTTTGGCAAATTGAGGTAAAGACCTCTTATGCTGATTTTCTCTATGGTTTTTACCATGAATGGGTGATGTATTTTATCAAAAGCTTTTTCTGCATCTATTGAGATGATCATGTGATTTGTGTCTTTGGCTCTGTTAATGTGGTAAGCACAAGGTTGTGAGTTCTAAAAATAAAAATGATGTTTTGTCATGATGTCTCTGCCTTGGAGCCAGCCTGCCACAGACTGACACCTCTTGAAACCATGAGCTAAAATAAACTTTTGTTCCTTTAAGTTGTCTATGACGGGTATTTTATCCCAGCAACGAAAAGCTAATGACCTTTCAGACATGTATGGGAAATTCAAGAGAAAAAAGGAACATGTATTATCTTTTCTAATTTGATTGTCTTGACTTAATCTCCAGACACATAGAACAAGTTTAAAAATTATAGCATTTGTGATTTGAACCTCAGACAGGATGTACTTTTCTGTATGTTCTTTTGGTGAGCTACTGAACCTCTCACTTCTCGGAAATGCACTTTTTAAAAGGAGAATACTAGTATTTATTTTCAAGCAATACATTTGAGAGTTACATGGCACAGTAAATGCCTGGCCTTTTAATATCTAACTAGCATATGCCTGTATATATGATTTTACATATGATATGATTCCTCTTCCAATTATGAGTTTTCAACATTTGCATATGAAAAAATTATATAGTAAAAGTCTTGTCAATGTAATCAAAGTTTTAAAACACTAGTGTTTTTGAGAATTTAAATCACTTACCTTATGCTATAATCCTCTTCCACCTTATAGGATTTCTTTTGTGTTTAAAAAGGCATAGATTGTACCTCTTGCTGATCTCTCTAGTTCAGTGAGTAAAGATAAGACATATGTAATATAGACAAGAAAGGAAAAGGAAGATGTATTCAGGTACCTTTCAGAACACTGATCGTTTCAGTTTTCCCTGGCTTTTATAACATGAAAATACAGAATTTGAAAGATGATTACTATGAAAATGAGGCTGATATATCACAGCTTCACTTTTCATTTGTTCTATGTTCACAAAGTCAATCCAAATGGAAAATAAAAGAACACAGAGGCTCCTGTATTTTCAATTCCTGTTTCCCTACTAGAGTCTTTGTTATACAGCATGCAATAAAAATGAGAAAGAGACAAAAACTTTTTAAAAATCCAATTACTATGTAGGAAAATGTCTCAAATCAGATAAAATCTGTGTTGTGAATACCATAAAGATGCTAAAAGTCCATTATCAGATGTAAAAGCTTTGGCAAATAAACAGAAAGCAAAGCAAATAAACACATTCTGTGGGGCCAAAGTTCTATTCAGTGGTCAGTTTCCGTGGGCTGGGAGGGTGAGGGTGCAGTGCCTTTCCTCTTGTCCAGTCCTCCTCTGTTTTCTTCTTTGCTTTTTTTTGGAAGGAAAGAAACTGTTTTTAGGTGACTCTACAAATGAATCTCTCATTCTGTTATAATGTGGGGTCCTTGTATCCCTGTACCTTTCTAACACTGGCAAGACTAAAAGTGGAATAGGTTGTTTATTTGTGCTTGTTTTGTTTTCCTGATATGAGAATTCACTGCTCTAAATTTCCCTCTGAGGCCTCCTTTCATTGCATCCCATAGGTTCTGGTAAGTTGGATTTGTATTTTCATTTGATTGCATATAGTGTTTACTTTCTTTAATTTCCTCTATAACCCATTGGTTGTTTAGTAGGGTGCTATTTAATTTCCATGTGTTTATGGAGCTTTTGCAGTTTCTTTTGTCATTAATTTCCAATTTCATTGCACTATGGTCAGATAATTTCAATTTCAATTACTTTGCATTTACTTAAATGGTTAGTGTATGGTCTATTTTAGAGAACTTCCCATATGCAGTTGAAAAGAATGTGTATTCTGAGGTTGTTGGGTGAAAACTCTGTACATATCTACTAAGTATATGTGTTCACAAGTTTCAATCAGTTCTGTTATTTCTTTGCTGATCTTTTTTGTCTAGTTGATCTGTCTCTTTGTGTCAGTGGAGTGTTAAGGTCCCCTGTTATATTTATGTTATTGCTTATTTGATTTTTCATGTCTATTAATATTTGTCTAACATAGCTGGGTGCTCCCATATTTGGTGCATATATATTTATGACTGTTGTCTCTTCCTGTTGAAGTTTTCCCCTAACAAGCATGTAGTGACCTTGTTTATCTCTTTTGATCTTGGTTTGAAATTCACATTATCTGCTTTTTTCTGGGTTCCTGTTGCATGAAGTATTGTTTTCCACTGTTTGAATTTCAGTGTATGAATTTCATTTTGAGTTAAATGTGTTTTTGTATACAGCATATTGTTAGATTTTGTTTCTTGATCTGCTCTGCCAGTCTTTCTTTTGATGGGTGAATTGAGGCCATTTACATTAATGTTTAGAACTGATAATGTATTGGCTTATCTTTGTCATGTTATCTCTCTGGTGTTGGTTCCTTACTTTTCCACTCAGTTAAATTGCTCTTGTCCTGCTTGTTAATTTCCTTCTGTTGTTGTTCTTGGAATTTATACATATGGGCTTATCTTTTTCATGTTATCTTTCTGGTGTTGGTTCCCTAATTTTCTCCTCTGTTTAAACACTTATCCTGCTTGTTGGTCTCCTTCTGCTATTTTTCTTGGAATTGTGGTCATTTTTATCTCTTTCTAGAATGTCTTTCAGTACTTTTTGTAGGGTTGGTTGAGGGGGTCATGAATTTAATCAGTTGTTGTTTGTCATGGAAGTATCTTATTTTTCCATTGATTTTGAAAAATGGTTTTTCAGGATACATCAATCTAGGTTGGAAGTTGTTTCCTTTCAGTACTTGAAATACTTCACTCCATGCTCTTCTTGACTGATGGTTTGTATTGAGAAGTCTGCCATGATTCTGAGAGTCTTTCCTTTATAGGTGATCTGTTTCTTTTCTCTAGCAGCTTTTAATATTTTGTTATTATGATGAATTTGTGGATCTTGAGCATTATATGTCAAAGTATAGATTTTGGATATGGTTAACATAATTTCATATGCCTTGCTTATCTGGATGTCTGATTTTTTCCCCCATGTTTGAGAGCTTTTGTGCTATTATTTCCGCAAATATTCTTTATATGTCATTTGTGTTGTATTCTTTTTCATTAACACCTGTCAGCCTTGTTTTGTTTCTCTTTGCATCATCTTGCAGCTGTTGAATTGCTATTTCCTGATTCCTTGTTATGTTTAACAGATCTTTCCTTTTATGATCACTAGCTGCAATCCTGTCTTCAAGGTCTGGGAATCTGTCTTCAATTTCATTTATGTGGTTTTGCCAGCTTTCAGTGGAATTTTTGATATCTTGGATATTTCCTTGAATGCTTCATGTATTCTAATTGCTTCCTGTATTTTTCATTCAAGGTTTCATCATTTTTCTATGCTCCTCTATTTTTTAAAAATCTATGTCTTCTTTGGGTATATTCACCAGTTCTGTTATTATGTTTATCATTTCTGTTTTTACCTGAGAGATTATTTCTGATCTGATTTCCTTCTCTGATCTGAGCTTCCTGGAGTTCTTTACTTCTATTTCTATTTCAGAAATTTCAGGTGTGTGATTTCTAATTTCATCTATCTGTTTTCTGTACTGGATTTGGGATTTCACTTTGTTCTTTCATTTTGGCATTTTTCTGTGTTCCTCCAATTCAGTTGGATGCCAAATCCTAGTTGCTTCCTGAACTGGCAGCCTGACTGACAGTGGATCTCACCAAGGGTTGCAGATGGCTGCAAGTCTCTGGATGTGGACTTTTGATCCCCATGAGCTTTAGAGATAGTTCTTGAGTATGGGAGAGTCACTAGGGGTAGACTCCCCATCCTTGTGTGCCTCACTGGGGGCTCTTGGGTGACTGCAGGTCACTTGGCATGGACCACCATTCCCCATGGGCCTCACTGAGGGTTCCCAGATGACTGAGGCTCATTGGGTATGGATTCCTGGTCTCTGCAGGCCTCAGAGATGGTTCCTGGGTGTGCATGGGATGCTGGGTGCAGGCTCCCCAGCCATGTGGGCCTCAGCAAAGGTTCTCAGGTGACTGTGAGTTGCTGGGTGAAGCTTGCCAATCCCCAGCAGCCTCACCTGTAGTTCCTTCAGGTCACTAGGCACAGCTTCCCAGTCCCTGCAAGCCTCACTGTGAGTCCTAGATGACTGTGGGTCACTGAGTGTAGACTTCCAGTTCCCAAGAGCTTCTCATCCTCCTTCTAGAAAAATAAATTACAAGAAGGTAAGAAGAGTGAATCATGGAGTTGGGGCAGCCTTGCATTGTGTGCCAGAAGTAAATTCAGAAGTTACTTGTTGAAAATTTCTGCAAAAGCTGATGGTCAGTGTCAATTATTTGGCTGAGCATTAATCCTAAATTTCAAACACATTCTTCAATGGTAAATAGGGAACTCTCAACTGAGAGAAGTTGGAGACAAGCAGATTTAACTTTCACTGGTTTTCTAAGATAGTTATCACCTTCTGGGTCAGGGATGATGGAGACCGTCTCAAAATCGACCTTTTTGCTTTAAAAGTTCTCAGCTTAAATTTATTTCACAGTAATTTTCTTTTGTCTCCTAAAATATAAATATTAGAAATACTAATAGTTTCATAGACCACAACATACATTTGGAGTGAAAGAGAAGACTTCATAGATTTAAATTCTGAATAGTTGATGAAGTGAGGCACAATTCCTACAATGAATGCAAATGGAGACAAAGGTCTTACTCCTTCCACAAAACAACATGCTTTAAGACAGAAAAGGTAAAGAAAACTTGAAAGTTTCAAGAGTAAAGGTAGACAGTCCCTTAAGTCTCCTACTTTGTGACCATGAGCTATATTTATATTCAGGGGAAGAAAGACAAGGAATGACTTCACTGATTTTGATTGTAAATGTAATTTCTGCATTTAGTAATGGTTTTATATCTAACTTCATAATGAATGTAATCACACAGGAAAAACTCCAGAACTTGGGTAGACTACACATCTACCCAAACAATTGAGAGACAAATAACTTCAATAACTTAAAACTTAAGGTACTGGATAAATATCAGCCCCAGTGAAGTTTCTGGACACTAGTCCACTTCTGTTTTAAGTCAGCAAAGTCCAGTTCCTGTCCTTGCAGAAATGTCTCTGGCATTTCTGTCTTTCATAATTTTCACAAGGAACTTTCTCAGAGCTAGTCCTGTTTGCTAAGTATTCTCAATGCTATTGTTGAAATAAGAGTATGGAACTGGATTTCTGAATATTTTCACCAGATTCTCCAATTTTAAGTATTTAGTGAAATGATTTGAAGCACACATACATGTACTTTGGAATGAAATTTCTCTCTGGGTGTGAAATAAAAAGATCCCAGGTATTCCCAAGGAGAAGGGGAGCTGAGACACCTAATAATCTCCATGAACGCCTCCACCTTAGTCTCACTTCCAGGGGCTCAGTTCACTGCTTTCAGACCTGCAGACAAATGTAGAAGCTGGAGCAGCTTGGTTGTAAAACATTGTGAATCAGTGCAGCTCTAGGTATATAAGCTCCCATTTGCTTCAGCTCCCTCATTTCCTAGGATGAAATTCAGTGATTTTATACACCCACCCTTCCACAAAGGAGATTCAATAAAGTTGCATGCATGTTTATGACAAATGTATGTACCCAGAATCCTCAGGTCAACAAAAGCAGTCTCTTCTGGATTCACATAAGAAGTTTATTAATTGAAAGGATACACTGATCTACATAAAGGCTGTTGAGAAAGTCAGCATGAATCCACCAGTGGTATCACCACTAAGAACTAAACCAATAGAAAAGTGAGATATGTAAAGAAAGAATGCACATTGTATAATATTGTCAATGAAAGGTTTATTACAAATTTCATAGAAAAAAGGTCACCTGCACCCCTGCTGTAACCTACTACACTACATAATCATTTCCTGCTTCAGGAGCTATTACAGCCCGTGCAGGTTGGCGATTTCATTTACTTTGCATCAAGATTATGAGGTTGTTCTCAGAATCCAGCATCCCCAATAATTTGGAATCCTCCCTGGAAATTTGGTTTCCTCTGCTATTCAACATGTATTCATTTTATACAATGTCACAAAGACTCCTGTAAAATGACATAACATGAAAATGATATGATTTTCTCTTGTAGAAAAACTTGCATAATTGTCCATAAAATCCTCCTGTCTTCACCTTTTTTATATAAATAGTTATTGCCAAAATTTCCCCTGTCAATGGGCCCTGCTCAATGTCACTCACTTTACTGGGGAATACTAGTTTTTCTGGGACACTTCCTATGACGATTTCATGGTTTCCTCTTTGCTCCTTGCATATACTCTCTAGAGATCCCAACACATTTAACTGAGTAGAAAATCAGCTTTGAGCACTGTGAGCAGCGTTCTTGTTAATGTGAAAAGAAATCTAGGAATGGGATGCCTAAAATACCATTTTCACTAACTGTGCTACCAATTTCAAATCCAGATTATAGCAATCACCCGCACATGGTCCGATATTGATGTGCAGTAACTAAAACACAAGGGCACGTCTCTTGCCCTGTTTGCTCTTTTTCTTCTTTGTAGCCCTGGCGCTTCCTCCTGGACGTGGTGCTTGGTCTGTGTTGGTGGACTCTTGACCTGTAATATTTCTGGCCAAATTGGTTGGACAGAAATTTTCTTGTTCTGGATGAGTCTTCTTCAGTTTACCTGTGTACTTTGATTGGTGGATCATGACTACATTGGTTGGAAGATTACATTCTACTTTCCTGAGATTCAACTCAGTCTTTGGTTGGTGTTGTTCTTGGAGGAATTTCCACTCATCTAAAGTGATGTCTTCAATTTGTGTTTTCTGAATCTGCTCCTCTGAATTGATATGTTCTCTGTGGGAATTGATGTGAACATCTCTTAGGTTTGCACTTAAGTCCTTGTCCCTAGATGCAAGAGTTTTGGTTTTCATGTCTGCTGACATGCCACTACTGTCCGTTTCCAGGTTAGACTTCTGGACATAAAAGAGAACATAGGCATCTTGGGTCAGGGCAGAAGCTCTGTCACAGGCAGTTACTTTGTTATCATTCATCTTGTACCAGCGGCCATCCCCAGCTTTGATGTAAGAAAAGTAATGTCCGCTGTGAGAAGTGAAGCCAGCATGGACCAGCACAGCATACAGGGTGTACAGGAGTGGTTTGTTGTTCTGCTCAGACATATATGGCTGCATATCGAGCCACTCAGAATACTGAACATGCTTAGCAATCTTCTTCCCTGTGATGTCTGAGAAACGTTTTAGCAGGATGATAAGGACTTTGGAGGCAGTGTGTAAAGTCAATG